>CAUYUJ010015838.1:732500-782500 GCA_963575745.1 Prorocentrum cordatum
TCAGAAAGACCTACATTTTGAGCATATTAGTTGCTTCGTCTTAACAGCGAGTAAGACGGCTCCGCAGGGCCCCAGCATCATTCCACTACGGCCCAAGAAGCCATCAAGAGGTCCCCAAGACGATCTGAGAGGGTCCCAAGACGGCCCAGGAGGCACTCAGACGGCCCCAGGGCCCCAACGGAGCCCCAAAAGGGGCCCAGAAGGGGCAACTCGAACTTACATGTCGAGCCCTCCACCCCAAGAGGACCCTCGAGACCGCAAGCTGGCACCGAAAACAACCCTGAGGGCCCTAAGAGGCCTCTAAGAGACCGCAAAAACGTCTGTACGAACCAATGTAGTCAGTCCCAATTGTCCGAACGGCTTCCGCGATCATATGAACGTGTCTTTCTCTTTTGAGGTCGGCGAAAATGGCACCAGCTGAAGCGCTATCTCTCTCTCTCTCTCTATTTGTCTCATTCTCTCTCTCTCTCTCTCTCTCTCTTCTCTCTCCTCTCTCTCTCTCTCTCTCTCCCTCTCCCTGCTTATCTGTGTATATATATATATATATATATATCTACTTCTACTTATGTATATGTTTGAATATGTACAAGAATGTGCATGTATTCATGTATGTGTACATACGTATGCGGATTAAGATCAAGCGCGCGCTAGAGGGCTACATTCCGTTCTGTGACAGGCACTCCCCAGCTGATGGGCATGGTGGAAATCGCAACTCACTGTGGTAAAGGGGCAGGATGAGGAGGGGCATGCGACGGAGGAGGAAGGAGGTCGAGGGGGAGGTCGTACGTTGCAGAAAGAGATGGAGGTCTGCTCCTCCTTCTCATCCTGCTGCTGACGACTTTGCGCAAGTGCGCCCAAGAAGGGAAACTGTATCACTAGCAACGACCTGCCTGCACCATGCCGCACGCGACCGCAACCCACGTCTCAGCCGCGCTCGGGTCCCCCTCCTTATCCTCATCCTCCTCCTACTCACGTGCTCTTGTTTTATTCCCTGGAAATTTGGACCACTGACCCGAGACGGGCTTCTCATGCTGATAGTCGTTCTTCTCACGGCCCCTTTGCCCAGAGGCCCGACACTACAGAAAAAAACATTCCGTTGCACTTGTTGCCACGACGCCAGGAGGTCTGGGTGCTCCTCCCCGCCGACGCTAACCAGCCTCGATCTTATTCCGACCGCAAAGATTGATAGGCCCAAATCTGAACATTTTCTTAGGGTGAAGGGCTCAGAGTGATATTCGTATGGGCCTGCGCACCTCGAAAATCAATTCGTTTTGTGATCCACGCCTTGCAGACTCCAGCCTCGAACGTCAGTCGAAACGGCATTCCAAATTTCACCTTTTGCCCTCCACCCAGAGAAAACCCTCGGCAAATGTAATGACAATATCTTTCGGCTTTCGGATGCGCCCTTAGAACCTGAGGGACCCCCTGAGGTCCGCATTGCGATCAGGTGATGCCAATCATGAGGATTTGGCGCCGCCAAATCCTCATGATGGCGCCGCCGGGAGGTTTGTCCACCGCCAAATTGGCGGTGGACAAACTTCCCTTTAGCAAATCACCCTGTAGTGAAAACGGCCTATGACCGCAACCGACTGACCTGGACCCGCAAAAATGACGGCCGCGACGCCCTCTCGCGAACCGAAGTTGGCCAATTCGCTAATCGACGTGTCAGGGTAGGAGGTCTACCAACCTCCGGAGGATAGGGATATGTTCCAGGCCGGTGAGGACCATCGATGCTCCGACCTCAACCCCCAACGGCGCGGCATGCGCCCCCTTGGCCGATCTCCTCTTCCAACCCCCCTCTCTTCCCCTTCGGAGAGAGGTCTCCCCCCTCCCCCATAATGCGGGATGACGATTGATAAAAAAATGGAAGAGAAGGATTACAAACATAGTTTTTCTGCTATTTCTGCATAATTTTCTGACTGGAGGAGAACGATTAGAAAATAGTTTTCCAGCCCGCGGCCGATTTTTTCTAATCGTCATCCCGGGCGCCGCCGCGTGAACACGACCCC
This sequence comes from Prorocentrum cordatum, assembly GCA_963575745.1. Lineage (NCBI taxonomy): Eukaryota > Dinophyceae > Prorocentrales > Prorocentraceae > Prorocentrum > Prorocentrum cordatum. Next base: position 734,510 of record CAUYUJ010015838.1, read on the forward strand.
CGGTCATGTATGAATCGTCATCCTCCGTTACCCCTCCCCTGGACCTGGACGGAGGGGACGTGGGCCGTTCCTGTCAGATCTCGAAGGGTGTACCCCCAACTGGGGTGCTGAGGCGGTGGGGGTCGGCGAGACGATACTCAGGCAAGACGAGGACGGGGATTGGGATTGGGACGAGGACGAGGACGAGGACGGGGACGAGGACGAGGACGGCGATACGGGGACGGGGATTGGGGCCGGCGAGACGATACTCAGGCAAGACGCCCCAGCCCGACCTCACCGCGGAGGGAAACGCCGCCCGGGGTCCCCCGAGCCCGCCCTCCGGTGGTTCAGACATACCTCCCCCTCCCCCTCCCCCTCCTCCTCCACCACCTCCTCCTCCTCCTCCTCCTCCTCCTCCTCCTCCCCCTCCTCCTCCTCCCCCTCGGGGTCCGTAGCCATTTTGGCTCAAGATGCCTAGTTCCGCAGGGGAACAAGTGGATACCGCTAGTCCGCGGCCAGAGCCAGGGCTCTTGAGCCCGACAGCTTTCAACTCTCCGTGTGCCTCCTGCTGCCCGCAGGTGAGCTTCCTCTGTTCCTCAGATCGTCCATGGCGCCTCCGCAGCAGCGCACCGCCTACGTCAAGTGCTACTCCTGCTCGTACGCCTGGAACTGGAAGACCAAGCAGACGTGCTACTGGTGTGGCAAAGCCTTGGCGCCGTGGACAGATGCTACGCCTCCGATTCAAGGAGCTTGGGCGGCCCGTGTCTCAGCCGCAGCCCAGGCCGAGTCCAAGTGCACCCAGCAGTCCAGCCCCGAGGGTGATTGGGAACCGTGGTCATCATGGCCCAAGTCCCGCCGCCGCCGCGGCAAGGGCAATGCCAAGGACCAAGAGGACGACTGGTGGGCCAGCAAGAACGACACCCCCAAGGCTCGCTCCGCCGAGGACATCCTGGCGGAGCTCCAGGCGATCGCCCCCCACATCGACAAGGCAGCCATCGACGGCATCAAGTCGCAGATACCGCCGCCCCAGCCTCAGAAGCCGGCCGACCTCAACGACATCTACAGCCGCGCCCAGGCTTCGGAGCGCCGCTGCAAGAACAACCTGGAGAGGCTGCTCGAGAGCGAGCAAAAGGCGCTCAGCTGGTACACAGAGCGCAAGCAGGCATCGGAGGAGGCCGCCTACAAGCTGGCAGAAGCCCAGGCCGAGGCCCAAGCGGCCCTCGACGCTCTCCAAGCCGCTCGCAAGGGCGGCACAGCTACTCCTACGCCGTCGCAGCAGAACCCGACGTTCAACCTCACCAGCCTCCTTGAGGACGGCGACATCTCGATCGAAGCGGGTGCGGCGTTCGATCTCCAAGGCCTCGACATCGACGACAGCGACCGCCAGGCATGGGAATCCCTCCAACAGCGCTTCGCCACGGAGCTCAAGGCCAAGGTCACGGAGCTCTTCGGCAACACCGCCAGCCGCATCAGCCAGCTCCGCGCAGAGGCCAGCACCATGCGCACGCGCTTCGCTACCAAGCGTCAGCGCGATGACGAGCATGGGCACGCCAGAGAGGGAGGTGGACCACCGCCCGCCGCCGCGGCTGCAGCAGGCGAACCCCCAGCGACAGCCGCAGCAGACGCTGAGGGCACTGCGCCCTCTTCGCCAGCGGCGCCAAGCGATGAGCCCCCCGCACCTGCTGCTGGCGCTGCTTCTGACGGCGGCCATGCCACACAGCCTGTGCCAGCACTCAACAAGGACCCCGACCTCGAAGACAAGGCACAGAAGATGCTCAGCCAGATGCGCAAGCCCACTGCGACCGCCGCGGCTGGAGCGCAGCAGCCTCTTTAGCAGCCTACAACCCGACCCTGGACGGAATGGTGAGACGGGACGCCTACCGTCAGAGACCAAGTGCTACGACAACCCACCCATCATCAACACAATGGACGCAGTCCTCGATCCGTTCGACGAGCTGGCCGAGTTGGACGCCCACATCGATTGCGAATTCACAGATCAGTACGATACCGCCCCGCCCGAGACGCTGTCCTCGGTAGGGGGCGATGAGGCGGCACAGTCCGTCGACCCCGTGGTAAGAGACCCAGGGCAGCCGCAGCGTCCAGCGCGCGCCGACCCCGATGCCGCTCCGCCCGAGACGCTGTCCTCGGTAGGGAGCGATGAGACGGCTCAAGCTGTCGACGGGCAGATGGTTCAGAAACCAGGGGAGCCTCCTCCAAAGGCAAACCCTGATGCCGCCCCGCCCAAGACGCAGTCCTTGGTAGGGGGCGATGAGATGGCGAAAGCTGTCGACACGACCGCAGGGAAATGGTCATGGAAGCCCAGCAGCCCGAGAGCCGACCCCAGACCCGCCCACCAAGACGAATGCCATACGAAGCCCACACTGTCAGACCATTCCCTGTTCTTCTCCAACATTACTCAGTGGGGACCACAGTCGGAGAGATGGCTGGCAGGGCCAGGCAAACAATATCAGATGGTAGCATTGGTTGAAACACACATCTCGTCTGGGAAAGCGCCGCTCATCTACGACAAGCTAGCAGCGGACGGTTGGAGGATTTCTTCGACTACGGCCACGCCTACCAACAGATCAGACGGCGGCAACACGGGTGGCGAGATCATCCTTTCCAGGTACCATGTCCAGGCCACCACGTTCAACCACCTCCGCGACCTCGCCATCTCCCAGCGCAGGCCCGACCCCTTCCTCGGCTTCACGCCCATGGTATGGCATAGACGCTCTGGTAACCTAGTTGTTATTGCAGCGTATCTGGAACCCCACATGCAGATCGAGGGCGCAGTGCACGATAAGCTACTTTCGCTGGGATCCTTCGTTACTATGCTCACGGACCCTTGGATCATCCTGGCCGATTGGAATATGACACCCGAGCAGCTCGCAGCGACAGAGTGGCTCGCCAAATGGAATGCGTCCATCGTGCGAGCACCTGGATCCGCCACGTGCGACAAGGGCCAGGGACTCACGCTTGATTTCGCATTGGTCAAGACTGGCATCGAGCACGCGATCTCCATTCGCCAGTGCCCCACCGTACCCTGGGCCACCCATGTTGGCCTCGAAGTTCGAGCAGGCAGTGCTGACCCCTGGTGGTATCAGACGATCCTTACTCCCAAGGCATTCCCCATAGTGGACAGACCCAGGATCCCGCCAGACCCCAACAGCAAGTCCGCCATCAAGAAACGTAAAACAGCTGAAGCTCGAGCAGCACGTCTACGCGATCTCCCCCCTGAACTCCAACAAGCAGCAGCACTGCTCCAGCCACAAGACGAGCCCGCAGCACAGGAACCTATCCCTTATGCTATCCCGATGGACTTGTGGGAAGAACAATGGCACGAAGCAGTACCCACACGTTGTAAGCAGCCCCACGCGCACTTCGTGTACACACACTGGGAGCACGACGCCGACGACCTCAACCTCAAGTATGCCAAATGGGTCACGGCGCTCGAGAACACCATGATCAGACACCACCAGATCGACCCGAAGGAAGCAGCAGCATACAGAGGGCAGAGCCCAAGGCTACCAGTTATCGTGGAAGAAGACAGCCGCCGCCCCAAGCCGCGTACACGTACACGACCCTCAGTCGGAATGGTGGGCAATCGCGCTCACCCTCATCAAGCGCTACGCCGCGCTTCACGACAAGCCCAAGCACATAGCGCTCGTGCAGCAGCAGGCCTCCATCATCCAGCAGCGCGCGGACCACTTCAACACCCACATGCACGACCTCCAGTTCGAGAAAGATGAGGACACCATCTTCCGCTGGTTTGCACTCGTCTGGGCCCCGCACCTGGACAAGGATGACACCGACGACTTGGTCACCATTGCCGCTACCTGGGCCTCCAGAGCTCTATCGGCCGCCCTCGCCAAGTCCAAGAGGGCCTACGGGGCTTGGCTAGCCCAGCAATGGAAGCACCGCCCTGGAGTACTACACGCCCATGTCAAGCCAGCGCCCGTACGTCACATCGAGGCCTACACGACCAACCTGACCATCGCCGACCCCACCGTTACCATGGACAACGAGAAGCGACAATGGCAACAAGTATGGCAAGCCACCGAGACCTCTGATGACATCCTACATGCCCTGTCAAAGGCCAAGGCAGCAGCCGCTCATCAACCGCTTGAGCCCATCACAGCCGAGATCGTACACCGTTTCCACAGCCGCATGCCACCCAGCAAAGCACACGGAGTTGACGCCCTAGGACCTCGCGACCTCCATCGACTTCCAGAACCAGCAGTTGAAGCGTATGCAGATATTCTCAACTCAGTAGAGCTAGCAGGCATCTGGCCACTACAAATTTCAGGCACCATTGCAGCTCTCGCCGCCAAGAAGTCTGGAGGCGACCGAGTCCTCGGCATGCTACCTCATATGGCCAGACTCTGGTCGCGCATTAGATCGACTGCATCGACAGCCTGGACACAAGGTCTGGACGACTTTTGGGCTACAGCCATCAAAGGCTCCTCAGCTCTCCAAGCGGCCCTACATAGGGCCTTGTTAGACGAGACAGCCTCAGCACTTGGCATACAGTCGGCCACCTTGCTATTAGACATCCAGAAGTTCTACGACAATATTAAGCTCGCCAACCTCATCATGGTCGGCCTCAACTGCGGCTTTCCCCCCATCATTCTATTACTGGAAGTACAGCTTTACCTGGCGCCCAGGTTCTTGCGCAGTCGACAATGGGTGAGTATGCCTATCTTCGCCTCCAAAGGCATCATTGCAGGCTCCCCTCACGGCACCACATTGGCACGACTCATTTTACTACCAATTCTTCGACAAGCCCAAGCTCAGGCAGAGCTTGCCCAGATGTGGACCTTCGTTGACGACACCGTTCTTCGAGTCGAAGGAGTCCTACGCGCCCTACACAAGCATCTCCCCCGTGCCGCCAAGACGCTCTGCGACGGTTTAAAGGAGTTCGAGCTGCCTATCTCAGACAAGACCGTCCTCATCGGCTCCACCCCCAAGGTCCGCCACTCGCTAGCCAAGAAAATGCGACGGTACGACATCCCAGTTTCTGCGACCGCCACGGCCGTCGACCTCGGAGTAGACGCGGCCGCGGCTACTCGACGAGTACAAGCTAAAGCCAGGAAGCGACAGAGCTCAGCCACAGCTAGGCTTCGCAAGATACACCGACTTCGGAGCACTGCACAGCAGGCCCGAATCTCAGCTGGACTGTGGCGCACTGGCGCTCTCCCAGAAGGAGTATTCGGGCATCAGGTGCACGGCCTCGCTCGGCACGCTCTACTACGATGGCGGCGTCAGGCCGCCATTGCTGCCACGGGCGCTGCAGCGGGCCGATGCCTCACTTCCCTCCTCGGCGCCACCTTCGACGGCATGGACCCAGGAGTTTCCCTTAGGATCGAGTTCGTAGAGGCATGGCTTCAGCACTGGATACGCCACCCGAGCACGCACGCCAGGATCATCAGGGCCTGGCCAAGGATCAAGACCACCTTGCTCGCTGCAGGCCCCAAGCTGTGGTGCAAGGTCAAGGGACCCACAGGCGCGGCCATCGCGACTCTGCTGGAGGCCAGTTGGGAACCGACCTCAGCTACCACCTGGAGGCGTACAAAGGACGGCTACATTGAGGAGTGGAACCTCCCCCCTGCCGATGACCCTGACCTCCTCGACGCCGACATCCACGCAGTTTTGCAGGACCTCAGCGAGGATTTACACAAGCTCCTCTGGACCCAGGCCGCTACGCATGCCCATGGTGACACGCTGGCTGGAGGCGCAGACATGGTCACTATCCGCATTGAACAAAGGAGGTTCCTCGCAAACGGCGACTTCAGCGACTGGGCCCTCAACAACACCATCATCAGCGGAGGACAGTGGACCAGAGTCCGCCTCCACAACGCGGGCTATCAGATCGATATGAACTGCGACCGATGCAGCGCTGGAGTTCCTGAAACCTTGGTTCACCGAATGTGGCAGTGCGAGGCGAATGTGGGACCTGAGTTTGAGGCCAGCGACAAGCTACTGCCGCGTGCCGTGGCGGGGGTCGATGCCGACCCCGCCCTGTGGCTCCGTGGCATTCCCTCTGTCGCTCTCACCACGCCCACGTTCGAGCCATTGATTGGGAGGGACGGGTGGGAGTTTGTTGGGCGGTGCGGGAGGGATTGCCGTCTTGGGAAGGAGCTCGTAACGCAGAGGGCGAGTTGTATCTTTTTGGAGACGGGTCTGGCGGGGCCTTTTCCGACGACGTCAGACGACGTCGCGTTGGTTCTGGCCTCGCGGCCCTCCGTTTGGACCCTCCCTCGGCCTCCTGGACCCTCCACGCGGGCCTCCTTGCCCCCCTCCCAGGCCCCCGCCAGACTGTCCCAAGAGGCGAATTATATGCGTTTTGCCTGGCACTTGAGACGTGCCAGCAGGATTTCACGTTTGTTACTGATCACCTAGCCTTGCAGCGAGGTTGGCAGAATGGCAGATGTCTCAGGCCTGGCGGCCTTGGAGGTAAGAATAAGAATGGGGATCTCTGGCTGAGGATTCGGCACCTCGTGCAGGATCGACCTGGCGGCGTCTCCTCGGTCACGGTGCTCTGGACCCCATCTCATGCCGATCCCCAGACTTTGCATGGTTTCCAACAATTCCTTGCTCTCGGCAACCAGCAAGCCGACGAGCTCGCGGGGAGCGCGGCCCACAAGTCGGCCACCCTTGCTCTCCCGCCTGTTCCCAGGACCGATGAATACGATGCTATCGCAGCCATCGTCCGACAGAGGGCACGACTGATCCTTCGTTCCTTAGGTAAGAATTCAGAGCCTCGAGGACTGTGGCCAGAGAGGCAACCCACCCAGGAGGCAGCCCCTCGTTCTATGTTGCAGACCGCGATTGCGGCGTCTCAGCACAAATTCGAGCGGTGTGCAGATAAATGGCGATGCTCTGTCTGCCTCATCATCGTCGATTCTTGCCACGTTATTCCAGCTGCCGCCACGGAGTGTGTTCCGCCTTGCCCCCTTCCCGAGTTTGCTGCGTGTGGCGAGGTGCTGTGGTCGCGGGGTCCCCGTGTGATCAGTGGCAAGGCTATACACCCCTCCCACACGTTGGCCACTATCCCCAAGTGGCAAATGTTCTTTTGTGTGAAGTGCGGCCACACGGCTACGCACCAGGTTAAAAGCCTACAGTTTCCTTGCCCTCTCTCCCACCAAGTGGGAGAGCGCAGGGCCCTGGGACCCACTGGCAAAGGCCTCGAAAACCTCAGCAGGATCAGGCGAGGCCTTCATCCGTCCAGATCGGGTCCCAGCAAGTCTGTTCTAGAGGCCATGCACGTTTCGGCAGCCGCAACCGCGATCGGTTCCTACGCGGTGGGTGCTGCCTCCGAGTAAATTGTGAGCCCAGGGGGGCCTGTCGCGGTGTGCCGTGGGATGTCGCCCCCCACGGTCCTCCGAGAAATATTGGATGGCCCCCCTGGCGTCTCTGGGTTTCGAACGGACTACGTCCGATTGCTCCACTCCACTCCTCCCCCTCGGGGTCCTGAGGGCCGGGGTCCTATGGGGAAGCAGTGCCTCAAGCAGCGCAGACCGCCCTCTGGATGCCTTCCTACCCACAGGGCCCCATCCCGCGGACCCCGTCTCTGAACCACCGAGACCCCTCCGGGGCTGCGTTCTGGCAGTGGCGACGAGAGCCAGCCAGGAGGCCCGAACAGGGGGGAACACGAGGGAGAGGCATCGGTGTCGGTACCCCCCCCCCCCCCCCCGCGTGCCAAAGCGTTCTCCTTTGCGGAGAGGGGCGCCCTGGCGCGAACGGCCGCACGACCCCCGCAGCGGGACGCCCCGGCAACACGGCCGCCGCCGCAAAACCCGTCGGCCCAACGCCGGCACCCCGCAAAGGCGACGAGGGCCGAGGGGAGCCTCCGATCGCCCGTCCTCCGGGAGAGGCCCCGAAGACTTCCCAGAGGGCCGCCCCCGCGCCTCCCGAGGAGGCCCCGCCCCCGCTCCCTTCCCCCCCCCCCCCCCTGGGGCGCGGAAGCCAGCCATTGGCTGCGCGGTCGAGGCGCGCGCCCGCCCCTGGCCCACCTCAGGCCCACACCGCCCAGGCGGATTCTTGCAGCGAGCCTACCTATTGACGAACCAACAACACACGCCCATACCCATAATTGAGGGGGATCGGAGAGGGCTATTGGTGCGTGTGGTCGGATGGGGGTCCCCGCTCGAACGGGAGCGTTCCCCAGGGTCCGACAACCCGCACCCATACCCATAGCCAGTCCTCCTCCCAACGACCTCCCCATTGGTATGGGTGTGTGTTGTTCGTTCGTCAACTTATAGGTCAAAAGCCGCCCCCCCCCTGGGCGCGCCGACGACGGACGCCCCGCCCGGACCAGACCGCCGAGGGAAACGCCGCCCGGGGCCCTCCGAACCCGACCCTCGAAGCACGGGGGTCTGGGGACGCAGCTCCACCCTTGGACCCCTTCCTGCCCCCTGGCCATCGCCTGGACGCAGAATTCCCTTGCATCTTTCGATCTCGTGCGCACCTTCCCCACGATGATCCCCGAGGTCCGACGCTGCAAACAAAAAGTGCAGCATCGCAGAGAATCACCACCGGCCGGACCCCATCTTTCTGAGCCACTGTTCGAGCCAGATCGACATGTGAGGACCCTGGGGCTCGAAACTGGGCGAACACGCTCGTTGCGAACCAAAAGTGCAACGCCAGGGCCTCCATAGGGATCCAGGATGCTCCTCGATGGTCCTCGCCGAGGCAAACATGCACACGTCCGAACGATGCCGAGGCCCTCACAGGGCCCCCCCCGACCATTGGGAGTCCCGAAACGGTGCGGTGACTGACCGTGCGGTGACCTCGAAATCCCTCCAGACCTCACCGCACGGTCTTGGGACCTCGGATGCCCCGGTCGCCCGAGACGTCCTCGGAGCACGACCCGAACCCCAAAACCGTGCGGTGACCCCAAATCCCCACCGACTCACCGCACGGTGTGGTCACCGCCCCGTTTTGTGGTTCCACGGCCATCTTGTGGTTCCACGATCATGTTGGAACGCGATGTGGTTCCACTAAGACAACATGGACGTAGAACCATGCGAACGGTTCTACAGGGCCTCTGGGCCTCGATGGTCCTCGCCGAGGCAAACATGCACACGTCACAACGACGCCGAGGCCCTCACAGGACCCCCCCCCCCCCGATCACCGCCGAGGGAGGCGCCGCCCGAAGGGGTCCTCCGCGCCCCGCCGCGCCCTCTCCGCGGGGCCCCCGGCAGCCGCCAGCAGCGCGGCGGCGGCGAGGCCGCCGCTCGGGGGCGGGCCGTCCTCCGGCCCCCCCCCGAGGCCACAGTAGATTTGTTCTTTGCAGAAGGAGAGAGATGAGATATCTATCTATCTATACATACATACATACATACATACACATACATACATTCATCCATACATACATACATACATGCATGCATACAGACATGCACACATACACATTTACATATACATATACATATGCATCTTCATGTACATACACATAAACATAAACATATATGTATACACACACATACACATACAAATCCATACACATATACCTATACATATATATATATATATATATACATATGCATATACATATGCATAGGCATATACATACACCTATACATACACACCTATACATAGATTTACATGTATGCAGATGTGTGTATGCGCGCTTCATTGTTATATCAGAAACAGGTTTGCTTGCCTGGCGCTCTCACCCCCCTCCCCCGGACACCCCCTTGGAGCGAATTGCTACTGGCGTGCAAGTGCCCTTCGGCTTGCGTGCATCTCCGCATGGGCAAGTCGTTGGTGGGTTGCCTCAGGTTCAGGCCACCCGCCCTCCCGGCTCACGCAAGTAAACTTGCGGGAAACAGCAAAAACGCGCTCCCACTAGAGAGGCCTCCCAAATGGGGTCGGAGTAGGTGGGGTCGGAGGATCGCGCCGCATCGGCGATGCATCGGCGACGTCGGCGTGGAGACGATCGGGCTCCGCATCGAACCGCATCGCCGATGCATCGGCGATGCGGCGCGATCCTCCGACCCCATCTATTCCGACCCCGCCTGGGCGGCCTAGACCCACGCCGCGGGCGAAAAAACGCGCAGAAGGGGCGGGAGGGTGCCCAGCCCACCTTGCGCTGGGAACAAAATTGAAACGGGGGCGGTTATCGCTATTTTCGGCCTCCAGGGGTCCTCGCCGAGCCTGGGGCTGTCAACAGAAAAGACTCAGGATGAAGAGCCCGTCCCAGTGAAGGGGTCCAGAGTTCTGCCGACGTCGGGGCTACGGGGAGGGGGAACTGTTTCTAAAATGCGTTCTCAAAGCTGCGGGAAACGCCTTCTAAGACGCGACCTCTTTCCAAGAAGCCTTCCCCCCTACACCCACCCCCCTCTGCGCGCGGCTGGGCAAGTACGGCACCGCGCGCCCCCCGATCTCCGACGTCGCGAGCTGGAATCTGGGCGAGCTGTACTTCCAATCCAGGGCGAAGATAAAATCGGGCGAGAATAAAACGATAATGTCTCTGAGAACCGGCGGCTCTGGAAAATGCCTCGGGCGCCTCGGCCTTCTCAGAGCGTTCCGGAACGCTCTGGGAGCGTTCCCGAACGCCCTCACTTGGCGGCGCGCAGAGGGGGGTAGGCGGATGGGGGGAGGAAGGCGCGGGTCTTACCTCTGCAGACAAGGCCCGCGCCTCCTGAGAAGCAGCCTCCCTCTGAGAACCCCCCCCCCCCCGCACCCCGTTTTCCCCTCTGCGCGTGGCGGACACACGGCCCCCGAGCTCCGATGCAGCGAGCGGAGATCCTGGCGAGCCGGCCACCAAGCGGCCCCCGAGCTCCCACGCCGCGCGCAAGAGTGCGCGGCACTGGTGGGGGGCCGAGGACCGCGGAGCCCTGCAGCTCTGCGGCGGGCCTCGCGGACCGCATCGAGCCGCGAGGGCCCCGAGGGCCCGAGGGTGCCCGGGCGGGAACGCCCGGCGCGGGCAGGTTTTTTTTGGCGACGCGCCCCGGTGCTGCGAGGCTGGCTCTGGAGGCTCGGGTGAGCTGACATTGGCGCCAACGCCAGCTCACGCTGGGCGAACGAAGGGACAACCTGACCGCGTTGACAGAGAAGTGGCCCCAACCAGCACGTCGAAGTCATGACGAACTATGGCTGCCCAACACGTCGCCATCATGCCGTCGTCGGCCAGGAAGCACCACGCGAAGGGCAGCGAGGCAGGGTCGCAAGCATCCAGAACGGCGTGCCGTAGGTGGGGTGGTGTCGTGTGTCTCTTGGTCGATTGGCCTCTTCCTTGGGAGGGGGGGCCAGCCGCTGCAGCCAGAGTTACAGCACGAGGGGCCATTGGCAACGGGGGATGTGGAAACCCCAGTCCGTGACTTTGGGGAGCATTCGACGGGAGCAAAAGTTTGGGGCCCAACCCTGGGATGTACAATGGGGGGGCGTGCATCCTCAATAGAGGTGTGTCCGAACAACCCCCTGGTGTGTCCCTGAGTTCCCCTCCTCCTTTCTGAACGGCGAAGCTCTTCGGGCGGAAGTCGGGGATTGGGGGAGAAAAGTCGCTTACGACTTGGTGAAGGAACGATGCAACGTTGCGGTCTCAGCTGCGCCCAGGAAGAGCCACAGGAGCATCGGGCCCCTTTCGAAACCAGAGCGGGCCCCATCCCAACATCTCGACCGTGTTTCCACGGGCTGCCGCCAACCTTCCGCTGACCCTCCGCCAGGGGGGCGGGAGGTCACTCCTGGGACGCCTCCCGGGCGAGGCCCGTTTTCGAGCGGCCCCACGTGGTGATCAGAAGGTCCCCCAAGAGGGGAGGAGGAGCCGAGCTGAACCACCAGCTTTGGCCAGCATCTTATCACGAGGGGCGTCGGATCAGGAACGACGGGGCTCTTCTGGCCACGGTAAACCTCGGCCACGGACGGGCACCGCGACCTGGATCGAAGGAGCGGCCCGAAAAGCACAGCCCCTCCTGAACCCAAAGCGATCCTTACTTCGGCGTCTTGACTGCATGACCACAGCGGGGCGCCAGCCTCTTAGCCCCTTGGAGGAGGAGGAGGAGGAGGAGGAGGAGGAGGAGAGGAGGAGGAGGAGGAGGAGAGGAGGAGGAGAGGAGGAGGAGGAGGAGGAGGAGAGGAGGAGAGGAGGAGGAGGGAGGAGGAGGAGGAGGAGGAGAGGAGGAGAGGAGGAGGAGGAGGAGGAGGAGAGGAGGAGGAGGAGGAGGAGGAGGAGGAGGAGGAGGAGAAGGAGGAGGAGGAGGAGGAGGAGGAGGAGAGGGGAGGAGGAGGAGGAGGAGGAGGAGGAGGAGGAGGAGGAGGAGGAGGAGGAGGAGGAGGAGGAGGAGGGGATGGAGGAGGAGGAGGAGGAGGAGGAGGAGGAGGAGGACGACGACGACGACGACGAGGAAGGCCCCAGCGACATACGCGCCACAGCAACCACAGATGACCAGGAGTGACCTCCGGCGCGCGCGGCCTGCCGATCGCTGCGCCTCGCCATCGCTCGGACGCCCGTTCCCAGTGCACTCCTTCTCCCACAAGGTAATCCAGGACGCTCCTCGACGTTCCCCGCCGGGAAAAAACGGTGCACACGCCCGGGCGATGCCAAGGCGCTCGATGCGACGGCAGCTGCCTGCACGCCTGGGTCTGCCCCCCGCCCCCCCGAGAGCCGCGCACAAGAGTGCACCCTGGCGCTCGGTGGGCACCAAGGGGGGCGCGCCTCGGATCTGCGGGCACGGGCCTCTGCGCGCCAGCCGCGTTGCCGCAGCGACCCCCGCTCGAACACGGTGGGGGAGAAGGAGGAGGAGGAGGAGGAGGAGGAGGAGGAGGAGGAGGAGGAGGAGAAGGAAGAGGAGGAGGAGGAGGAGGAGGAGGAAGAGGAGGAGGAAGAAAAAAAGAGAAGGAGGAGGGAAGGGGACGATGGGAGAAGAAGGGGAGCGGAGGAGAAGGGAGGAAGAGGACGAGGAAAAGGAGAAGGGGCTGAGGGGATGGGCAAATTGAGAACGGGGGGGAGAGGAGGAGGAGGAGGAGGAGGAGGAGGAGGAGGAGGAGGAGGAGGGAGGAGGAGAGAGGAGGAGGAGGAGGAGGAGGAGAAGAAGGAGGAGGGGGCAGGCGTGGGCAAAGGGAGGGAGGAGTAAGAAAAGGGAGGGAGAAGGCAGGAGGGAGGAGGGATGGGGGAGGACGAAGGAGGAGCGTGGAAGAGGAGTCAAGTTAGCCAGGTCGAACCAGCAGGAGCCAGCGGGCCCGCCCCGCACCACCCTCCCTCCTAGAACGTAGGGGCCACTGGTGGCGCAACGGAATCTGTGAGGCTTGAGCGCGTGACCCGCCCAGCAAACAGAAGGCGCTCGCGCGCGGTCCTGCTTCCGAGAGCGTGGCGAAGCGGGGGGCACTGGCACTGGTTCTAGCTCCGCTTGCGTGGCGCCGTGGAGGCGCAGCGGGGGGGCGCCGAGGCACCAGAAAATCACAGCATGAGATGAACATGCTGGAAAAGGAGCATGCCAGCCAGTGTTGGTTCCAAATAGATCGTGGGTGGTGATGGTGATGATGGCGGTGGTGATGACGATGAGGACGATCCTGTTTTCCACGCGCGCGCACTCCAGTCCACTGTACTGTACCGTGCTGGACCGTGCGGCCCAGCAGCTGCGTCCAGGGCCACGTGAGTTCGGGGGGGCGTAGAAATGGGGAGGGGGGGCGGCCAATTAGTGGGGTTTGAGTTAGAACTCCTGTGCGGCGAGCCTGTCTGGAGAACAGAACATAGGGAGGGGGGGAGGGGAATGGGGAAGTGGGGGGGGGGGGAATTGGTAAGTGTGGGGCGGGGGGGGGGGGTCGTAGTGAAGCGGGGGGGGGAATGGGGAAGCGGGTGCGTAGGGGAAAGGGAGCGCGGGCCGCGCACGGGCGGGGAGCGTATCTTCGGCGCATCCCTGCGCGGCGCTGCGGCGAGAGCACCATTTGGCCCCCCCCGGGCGGCCAGCGTTCCTGTGAGCGCGGCGACGATGAAGCATGCGCCGGGCTGAAATACAGGGAGGTTGAAACATGAGGAATTCTAGAAACAAGGAAATCAAACTTCTAAGTTGTCGCGTAGAGATCGCAGCCCCGAAGCGGGGCAGAGCACAAAACTAGGAATGTAAAGACAAGGACCAGACCCGCGACGCGGCATGAAACAAAACAAGGCACGCCCTGGAACAGCAGGGGAAAGATCTGGGGGAAGATCAGTCGGGAGATCTGGGGGGCGTCCAGTGGAAGATTTGGCGCGATTGCAAAGCGATAGATCTGGAGGAATATTTGGCGGAAGATCTGGGGGAGATCTGAGAGAACATCTCGGATTTAATATTTGGCGGGAAGTCTGGAGGAAGATCTGGAGGGACATCTGAGGGAAAATCTGATGGAAGATCTGGGGGAAGATCTGGGGAATGTGCTGAGGGAGATTTGGCGGTGTAGTGCGTCGCAAATCAGCAGCAAGACTTGCGGGAAGATCTCGGGAAGATTGGGGTAAGATCTGAGGGAACAGATATGGGGAACCATCTGGGAGAAGATCTGGGTGAAGATCTGGAGGACGATCTGGAGGAAGATCTGTGGGAAAATCTGAATGAATACCTGGTGAATATATTGGGGAACATAGAAGAAGCTCTGCGGGACAACATCCGGAAAGATAAAGGGAACGATCTGGGTGAAGATCTACGGGAGGGTCTGGGGGAATATCTGGCGGAAGATCTTGGGAAACATCCGGGGAGAGACTTGGGGAAAGATCTGGGAGAAAATCTGGTGTAATATCTGGTGGAAGATCTGGAGGAAGATCTGGAGGAAGATCTGGAGGAAGATCGGGGGGAAGATCTGGGGAAGATCTGGGGGAAGATCTGGAGGAAGATCTGGGGGAAGATCTGGGGGAAGATCTGGGGGAAGAGCTGGAGGGAGATCTGAAGGGAGATCTGGGGTAAGATCTGGGGGAAGATCTGGGGAAAGATCTGGGGCAAGATCTGGGGTCAGATCTGGAGGAAGATCAGGGGGAGATCTGGGGGAAGATCTGGGGGAAGATCTGGAGATGGATCTGGGGGAAGATCTGGGGAAAGATTTAGGGAAAGATCTGGGGGAAGATCTGGGGGAAGATCAGGGGGAAAATCTGGGGGAAGATCTGGGGAAAGATCTGGTAGAAGATTTGGGAAATCTGGAGGAAGATCTGGGGGTTGATCTGGGGAAAAAATCTGGGGGGAAATGTTGGGGAAGAATCCGGGGGAAAATCTGAAGAAAGATCTGCCGGAAGATCTGGGGAAGATTTTGGGAACATCTGGGGGGGAAGTTCTGGAGGAAGATCTGGAGGAAGATCTGGGGGGAAGATCTGGGGAAAGATCGGGGGGATGATCTGCGGGGAGATCTGGGGGAAGATCTGGGGGAAGATCTGGGCGAAGACATCTGAGCGAAGATCTGGGGGAAGATCTGGAGAAAGATCTGAAGGAAGATCTGGAGAAAGATCTGGGGGAAAGATCTGGGGGAAGATCTGGGGAAAGATCTGGAGGAAGATCTGGGGAAAGATCTGGGAGGAGATCTGGCGGAATATCTGCGGGGGAGAGCTGGGGGGAGATCTGGGCAAGGATCTGAGGGACGATCTGGGTGGAGATCTGGGAGGGGATTTGGGGAAAGGTCTGGGTGAAGATCCGGGGGGGGGGATTTTTTGGGAAAAAGGAGGAGGAGATCTGAATAACGATCTGGAGGAAGACCTCAAGATACGCGTGACGATCTGGGTGGATATCTGGGTGAAGACCTGCGGGGAGATCAAGGGAAACCTCTGGGGGAACATCTGGGTGAAGGTCTGGAGGACAATATGGAGGAACATCTGGGGGAAGATAACCATGACCATTTTTTAAAGTAGGTTTTCGAGTATCACTCGCGCGATGACGGCAGCGCATGAAACAATTCAAGGAATCTTGAAACAATGATTTTAGAGTAGGCCCGCGAGACTGAGCCCGGGCATGCCGCCCTAGTTCTTTTGAACTCCCTGTACAGTAGGGGCCCTTCCACAGGAAACGTTCCACAAGAAGCCCAAGCCCCGAGACCCCAGGACGTCGTCTATCGACGTCTGGCGTGGGAACGTCACGCCTTCCATGGCAAGGCCGTCGAGAACCAAGAAACCCAGGGCATCCTGGAGGCGAGCAAGGTGTTTCTTGGCATGGACCCCCACTGTGCGCGGCGGCGACGCAGCACGCGCTGGGCTGAAGCAGCACTGCCACCTGCACGCACAAGCTGCGCGGCGCCGGGGCAGAGGCAGCAGGTCGCGCGCCCTCGCGCGGCCCCGAGGCCGCGCACGCGCACGCACGGAGGAGGAGGTGGAGGTGGAGGAGGAGGAGGAGGAGGAGGAGGAGGAGGAGGAGGAGGAGGAGGGGAGGGAGGAAGGAGGAAGGAGGAGGAAGAGGAGGAAGGAGGAGGAGGGGGAGGAGGAGGAGTAGGAGGAAGGAGGAGGAGGAGGAGGAGGGGCGAGAGCTGCAGCGGCACAAGCGGGATCGCCACCTCCAGGCGAAAGCTGCGCGGAGCTTGGGCGGGGACGGCCAGTGGCCAGCCCACGCGCGGCCCCACCCCCAGGACCTGGCGAGCGAAGCATGTGCGCAGGTACGTCGCGACTCATGGGGCGAGATCTCCTCCTCCTCCTCCTCCCTCCTCCTCCTCCTCTCCTCCTCCTCCTCCTCCCCCTCCCCCTCCTCCCCTCCCCCTCCCCCTCCCCCTCCTCCCCCTCCAAGCGAAAGCTGCACGGAGCTTGGGCGAGGACGGCAAGTGGCCAGCCCACGCGCGGCCCCCACGAGCGAAACCTGTGCGCAGGTACGTCGCGACAGGAGGCGGCAGCGCCGCTTTGTCACAGAATCTCTGAGCGGCAGCGAGGCGAGAGCGACACCCTCGTCCGCCTGCGCAAGGCTCCGCTGTTGCCGCAGTGGCGGGCGAGAAACGCGCGCCGCGCCCAGGCGGAAACTCGATTCTCAGGTGAACGAGCGCGGCGCCGAGGCGAGGACGACGCTTCGCAAAATTTTGAGCATCCATGCCACGCATTTGCAAGGTCGACGCTAGAATGTCCTTAGATCGAAGCGCGTCGGGTTTGCACTGACTGGCCCGCCATCGGCTAGCTAGGTGGGAAAGCGGGCATGTTGATACGGAACAAGGATAAATCGGCTACACGCAAGAGTGACCCTGGGTAAGCGTGACCTCTGGTGAAAAGCTTTTTTTGGAGCCGCGGGGGACCAAACACAAGCGCGCAAGACGCTGCTGTCGCATCGGGTTCGGCGATCGGGTGACCCCGATGAGCCGGCACCAAAGGTCACTCCGGCGAAGGGTCACTCTTACGTGTAATCGAATAATGAAGAGGGGTGGTGAATCCTGAAAACGAGGAGGAGACCAAGCGAAGGAGAGGGAGGAGGGATCATCGAGGAGGATGGGCACCACGAGGACGAGGGCCGAAACCAAGTAGGGACCAGGAGGCCGGGTACTCTACAGGGCACGAGGGCAGAGACCCCACGGAAAAAACCGTGCCTGCCCCCCCCCCAAAAAAAAGCCCTGATGCATCGTGGATTCGGCGGCATTCTGCTTGTTGTCTGGTCTCTTCATGGTGTGTCTGGCTGCTGTCTGGCTGCTTCGGTTTCCCCCCCAAAAAAAGGCGGGGCCCCTTCACGCGTTGGCCCCGGGCGCGCGCTGATGACGCCACCCGCGTGATGCGTCGCAGCCAAGGCTGGGCACGTCACTAAAGCCCGTTCCAAGGAGGCAAATGTTGCTACCCCCTCGATCCACGCACTGCGCAGGACCGCCCAGTCCCTATCAGTGCCCGTCGCATATGAGAGAATGGTCCGACCCAACCACGGACGGTAGAGAGATGAGAGGAGGAAGGTCCAGAAACCCTGGAGCAATGCGGCTGGTACTCCGACATCTGGCCACGTTGCAAGATCGGAGATAGCGTGATCCACCGCCGCTTTAGTGTGTAAAATTCACCCTTACTCCGGAACCTGGGTGTTCCCCCCCCCCTGCTGGATCCCCCCCCCTCCCCCCCGGCAAAACCCCCCCCTCCCCTAACCCCCCCCCGCCCCGCCCCTCCTCCGGAAAACCGAGGGGGGGTCACTACCAGTTCGAGCCCCTCCCCCCCCTCCAGAAAACCGGGGAGGGGTCACTACTGGTTCGAACCCCCCCCCACCTCCAGAAGACCAGGGGGGGGGTCACTACCGGTTCGAACAACCCCCCCCACTCAACGCCGGCAAACGACTCCTGTTCCCCAGCGCCGTCCGCACCACATCCCCCCCTTCTGTCCCCAGCACCACTGTCCTCACCACCACTGTCCCCACTGTTCCCACCACCGTCCCCACTGTCCCCACCAGTGCACCAGGGCCCCCACCATTGTCGCACTGCCCTCACTGTCCGCACCACTGTTCCCACCGCGATCCCACTCCCCTATTTCCCCACGGTCCCAACCACTGTCCCACTGTCCCCACTGTCCTCACTGTCCCACTGTCCCACTGTCCCCGCCGCTGTCCCACTGAGCTGTCCCACTGTTCGCAACACTGTCCCCACTGTCCCCACCACTGTCCCAACTGTACCTCTGTCCCATTGTCCCACCACCGTCCTCACCACCGCCCTCACCACTGCTGTCCCCACCACCACTGTCTCCACCACTGTCCCACTGTCCCCATCACATTCCCACTGTCCCCACACCACTGTCCCCACCACCACCGTCCCCACCACTGCCCCACAGTCCCCACCACTGTCCCACTATCCCCACTGTTCCCACCATTGTCCCTGCTGTCCCCACCAGTGCCCCCACCAGTGTCTCACTGCCCCCACTCTCCCCACCTTTGTCCCACCACGGTCCCATTCTCTCCACTTTCCCCACGGTCCCCACCACTGTCTCACTGTCCCCACTGTTCACTGTCCCACTGTCCCCACTGTCCCCGCCGCTGTTCCACTGAGCTGTCCCGCTGTCCCCACTGTCCCCACCACTGTCCCATTGTCCCCACTGTCCCCACCACTCTCCCCACTGTACTAGTGTCCCACCACCGTCCGCACCACCGCCTTCACCACTGTCCCCACCACTACCGTCCCCACCACTGTACAACTGTCCCCGCCATTGTCCCGTTGTCCCGGATTTCGGGGAGGCGAAGGGGGGGGGTTCGAACTGGTAGTGACCCCCCTCCTTTCCATGATGGACTGGTGGGTGGGGGGGGGCTTCGAACTGGTAGTGACCCCCCCCCCCGGTTTTCGTAAGGGGTTGGGAACCCCCAGTGAGCTCCCCCGGTTTTCCGCCACCCACACTCACAAGCCATACGCCGTCCGGCGCGTGGGCAGGAAAACAAGGTCAAGAAATCACAGACAGCAATGGGTGAAACGCTGCGCCGGCGAAATTGATCAAGAGGAGGAGGAGGAGGAGGAGGAGGAGGAGGAGGAGGAGGAGGAGGAGGAGGAGGAGGAGGAGGAGGAGGAGGAGGAGGAGGAGAGGAGGAGGAGGAGGAGGAGGAGGAGGAGGAGGGAGGAGGAGGAGGAGGAGGAGGAGGAGGAGGAGGAGGGAGGAGGAGGACGCGGTTTCCCGCCAGCAGCGGCAGAGCACGCTCTTTCCAGGACCCCGGCGTCGTGGACGCATCACGACGCGGGGCCCCGGAGTGGACTGCAGACGTCCGCAGCGCGCGCGTTGTCCACGACGCCTGCTGTCGGCAGAGCGGATGCTTCGGGAGGGGCGAACGCGGACAGTTGGGAGCAGCACGCAAGTGCACTCGATCGGGCGTGCCCCCGGAGTGGACTGCAAGCGTCCGCAGCGCGCGCGTTGTCCACGACGCCTGCTGTCGGCAGAGCAGATGCTTCGGGAAGGGAGAAAGCACGGACAATTTAGGCGGCGAGCCACGGGGGGAACACGGACACGGACAGTTTAGGGGCGGACACGGACAGTTTAGGGGCGAACACGGACAGTTTAGGGGCGTGCCTTTTCAGAAGGCTCGGAAGTCCCCCGGACTTCTGAGAAGTCTTCTAAGCCTTCCCCGAAGACAGAAGAACTTCTCAGAAGGCGCGAGGGCTTCTGAGAAGTCCCGCCGCCTTCTGAGAAGGCCTTCTCCTTCTCACTTCCCCCCCTCGCTCGCCGCCGACAGTTGGGAGCAGCACGCAAGCACGCTCGATCGGGCGCGCGGGCTGTCGTCCATGAGCATCCTGAGCGCGACTGCCGGAACGCCTCACGCTCGCAACCCTGCCCCGAGAAACGCCCAAGAGCACCGCGCGGGACTCGCGGTAGGAAGCGCCGTAGGGTAGACACATGCGGCAGTAATCTTGGCAAGAGAGATCCTGAGGCACACACTCCGTCGGTGCTCGAGGGTCCCCGGGCCCCTCAGAGCTTCGATGGGTCCGGGGGGCCACCTGGGGATGCGACAGTTCACCGAGGCGCCAACTGGAAGGCCCAGGAGGAGGAGGAGGAGGAGGAGGAGGAGGAGGAGGAGGAGGAGGAGGGGGCAGAGGAGGAGGAGAAGGAGGAGGAGGAGGGGGCAGAGGAGGAGGAGAAGGAGGAGGAGGAGGAGGCGGAGGGGTAGGAGGAGGAGTCCAGGATAACGAGGACGATAGTTAGTGATTCGGCGTAGTCGGTTACTAGAACGGTTAAGTGGCCCTGTGGGTTTGCTTGGCCTCGCTGAACAACTTGGGCCACAACCCCTGGTCAAGGCGGGAAAACTACTTCTGCCAATGGGGGCTTATTCCGCTAGCTCACGCATAATTAACATACGGAGCGTGGAATCCACCACGCTCACATAAACAAAGATTGCGTGTGCGTGGCATTATCAGACCGTGGCAAGATGGGGCCAAGATGGGGCTGCCCCGCCACACGCACGAGCGAATAATCGATCGTTCTAGTGCACAAAGGAAGACAAGGGAGAAGAGCCACCCATTCAGTGTGGCACCAATGGCCGATCCACAACGCTCGAGGCCCTTGTTTACTGGAGTCGTATACCCGATGAGTCTCATGCAAAACGGCAGCGACGGACGGGGCGGGAGGCCTTTGGACAGATCGACGACCTTCCTTCTTCCTGCCGCCCCCCGCCCCATCCTCGGCTTGGATCGAATCCAAACTGGCTCGGACCAGCCTGCGACGTACAACCCAGCCAGAAGATGGTGCACGATGAAATCATCTAAACGGGCTGGGAGTGCCACCTCCGGCGCCACTTCATCTGCTACAATTTTACCTGCAACGAACCAAGAATCGCTCCCCCGGGAGACAGTATTCGTGGCAGACAAAAGCGAATGACCAAGCAACATCAAAACTTGTTCCCTCCGCTGTTCCAGCTGTGGTCGAATGCAAAACCGGAGGCCAGCAGTCTGCCCGACAGGTGACTCAACACAACGTGAAACGAAACCTGTGGTCACCGAGTCGTTATTTGTGGCACAACGAAAGCTCCTGCGACGAACGTAGAGCGAGCTCGAAAACGTACGATTCCCACCTGGCCACAGTCTGACGCTTGCCTGGTAGCCGACCTGAGACTGCGTTTGGGATGGCAATCGGTTCAAGCGAAGGGTTAGAAGTAACGTAAAACCCGCATCTTCGCATCCTCGGGGCCCGAAAAAACTTCCCTCACTACAACCACCAAATTCCATATCAGGATCATCTCTGGACCTGAACCCTTGACCCAGACGCCCTTCGATTTGACACTCGCAGTCAGAAGACCACCACTTCTCATCCTCGGGAGGGGAGGGAACAGCGCGGCAGACGATCAAGCCACTCAGCCAAAATGACGGCTGGGCATAGTGTTGGGCATATGGTTCTGAAGCCGTCCACCTTGATGTTGGTACGCATGCGTTCCGACTTTCTCCTCGCGACCCCATGTCCACTGAAACGCGGTCCCTGGCTGCCTACGTCATGTATGGCAAAGTAAGATCATCGAATGCTGGATCCAATTCGAGATTGGTTCTGGCCCGGGGCCAACTACTTCCTACCGCAGGAAGAGGAGGCCACGAGGAGGAGGAAGAGGGGGAAGGGACGCTGAGGGATGCTGATAATTCGGGCGGTTATCCTTCCGCCCCTGGCGCGCAGGCCAAGCGCCTCGGGCCCATGCCGAAGCACCTGCTGCCGAGACGGTGCCCAGCGAAAGCTCCAGTCGCAGACACGCGGGCCGCGCGCCTCGGGCCGATGCCGAGACGCCAACGGGCAGCGACCCGACGAAGCGACGAGAGCCCCAGATCCAGGAAACCCAGGCTCGCCATCGCTCGGACGTCCATTCCGTGTGCTTTCTTCGGTTTCGCGCGTGGTTTTTTCGCCAAATGATCAAGGATGCTCCTCGATGGTCCTCGCCGAGGAAAAAAAACCACACGTCCGAGCGATGCCGAGCAGGGGGGGGGCGGATCAAAACAGCAGAGGCGACAAGAGAGAACCGGGGCGAGCCCAGCCGAGACGGCGAGGAGGCCCAGGCCAAGCCCAGACCACGCCGCGACGGCTCACGCACCTCGGCACTGCGACCTGCGACCTCACCGAAACCTCCGACTCCAAGACGACTTTGGAGAGAAAAAAAACGATGCTCCCCAGCCTTGCGTCGCCTTCGCCAAGACAGGGACGACTTCGCCAGAGATCCCATGACCCCCGGCGTTGAAAACCTTCTCCTGGCTGCTGAACAAAAACGCTCTTCACCACGGCAACTTTGCCGAGCATCCGATGCTTCCGGTACTTCGTCGCCTTCACCTTGAAAGTGACGACTTTGTCGAAGATCCTCTGATACCTGGTCTTTCAAGGGGCCCCAGGACACACAAAAAAATACACACAAATAAAAGGTTCCCCAATATGTTCCCATATTTTCTGGGTTTTTGTCATCCCGCCCAATTCCCATATTTTCCCATATTTTCTTGGGGATCCACGATTAATTGTGTCTGTGTGTTTTTTCCCCTCCTGAGTCTTGGCCGCCTTCTTCTGGCAGCTCTTGCTCATCACAAACATCATAACATCGCTGCCATCGCTCCGCCGCGCTGCGCCGCCGTGAATCGCGCGCGGCGAAAGGCCCCCCTCGGGCCCCACGGCGGCTAGGAGGAGAAGGAGGAGGAGGAGGAGGAGGAGGAGGAGGAAAAGGAGGAGGAGAAGGGGGAGGACGGGGAGTAGGAGGAGGAAGAGGAGGTGGAAGAGGAGGAAACTGTCTTATGGCCGCGCTCCTGCCCCACCCCTTCCCCAGAAGTCCTCGCCATCCTTCCTGTCCGCGTGCAGCGGGGCCGCCCCCAGAGGCGCAGTGGGATCGGCGGCGCCGCAAGCGAGCAGGTCGTCTTCCTCGTAGGCGGGAGTGGGGAAGAAACCGGGCGGTGCCCAGGGGGACCACCGCCCGGGGGGGGGGGCGCCTCCTCCTGAAGATCGAGGGCCGAGGAGAGGTGGAGACCCTGGGAGCCCCGAGGGTCTTTTGTTGCGTCGCAGCGCGGCAGAGGCGATCCGCAGGCGCGCTCTAGCAGCCCGGGGCGCGTTGCATACGATTTCAACCGGCGGCAAGAGAGGGAAGGAGGAAGAGGGGGGCCGCAGAAAGCAGGTGTGGAAAGGAGGGCACTCACTGCAGAAAGAGCTTCAACAGGAGTGGCCGGAGCGTCCAGCCTGTGCAGGGGCGACCGGGCAGTGGGCGCGGAACGGCCTCGCGACCACACAACGGGGCTGAAGCCAAGGCTGCATGCGCCCGACGCTCCTACAGTACAGCGTTCCATGGGGAGCCCACATGGCCTCTAAGAGGTATTTAAAACAACTACTTTAGCGAATTCCTTCCCAATCGGAGCTTAAGAGATCGAAGTGGAACGGAGGGAGCTCCTACCGGGAAATCGATTTCGGTGTCGTGTTCGTTCCGTGCGTGCGGGCGAGGCGAAGCTGCGTGGGCGGGGGACAGAAAATTCTCCTTTGGCTGGGCAGCGGCTGGACCAAAAGGTTCTCCGCCCGGCAAGCGATGACGCGCGGTGTCCCGCTGGTGTCCCGCCGGTGTCCCGTCGTGGCTGGGCCGCGGCCGGACCAAAAGGGTCTCCGCACGGCAACCGGTGGCGCGCGGTGTCCCGCTGGTGTCCCGCAGGTGTCCCACTGGTGTCCCGCCGGTGTCCCGCCGTGGCTGGGCTGCGGCCAGACCAAAAGGTTCTCCGCACGGCAACCGGTGGCGCGCGGTGTCCCGCCGGTGTCCCGCTGGTGTCCCGCTGGTGTCCCGCCAGTGTCCCGTAGTTGTCCCGTGGTGTCCCGTGGTTAGATCGACAGTGAGATCGATGGTGAGATCGATAGTGAGATCGATAATGAGACCGACAGTGAGATCGATAGTGAGATCTAGAGTGAGAGATCGATAGTGAGATCTATAGTGAGATCGATCGTGACATCGATAGGGAGATCGATAATGAGATCGATAGTGAGATCGATCGAGTGGGATCGATAGCTAGATCGACAGTGGGATCGATCGAATGGAATCGATCGGAGGTTGGGGGGTGAGATCGAAGTGCAACGGAGGGCCCCCCACCGGGAAATCGGTTTCAGTTTCGTGTTCGTGCGTGCCGTGCGTGCGGGCGAGGCGAAGCTGCGTGGGCGGGCGAGAGGAGAGTCTCCTGTGGCTGAGGCGCGGCCAGACCAAATGATTCTCCCTCTGGCAAGCGGTGGCGCTCGGTGTCCGCCCGGTGTCCCGCTGGTGTCCCGCTTGTGGCTGGGCCCTGGCCGTACCAAATCACTCTCCCTCCGGCAAGCGGTGGCCCGCGGTGTCCCGCCGGTGTCCCGCCGGTGTCCCGCTGGTGTCCCGCCGGTGTCCCGGTGTCCCGCTGGTGCGAAAACGATAGTGAGACCGATGACGAAATCGATTGTGAGATCGATAGTGAGATCGATAGTGAGACCGCTAGTGAGATCGATCGTGAGATCGATAGTGAGATCGATAGTGAGATGAATAATGATATCGTTTGTGAGATCGAGTGAATTCGATAGGGAGATCGTTAGTGGGATCGATAGCGAGATCCAGAGTGATATCGACAGTGAAATCGATCGAGTGAGATTGATCGAGGGAGATCGTTAGTGAGATCGATCGAGTGAGATCGGTAGTGGCATCGATGGTCCCATCGATCGTGAGACCGACAACGACATCGCTTGTGAGATCGATAGAGAGATCGATAGTGAAATCGATGGTGAGATCGATCGTGAGACCGATAATGACATCGCTTGTGAGATCGATCGAGAGATCGATAGGCTCCCAAGAGGCACCCAAGAGGCACCCAAGAGGCACCTAAGTGGCCCCCAAGAGGCCCCCAAGAGGCCTGCAAGACCCCCCAAGAGGTCCAAAAGACGCGACCAAACGGCCCCCCAAGCCCTTGCAAAATGAAGTAAATAGATTATTATGTCGTTGGTTCCCGGGGGGAGGGGGGGAGAATGATAACAAGGCGCCTAAGAGCGAAGGATGACGTAAACAACTCGACACCCATGGTCCCAAGAGCGAGCGGCAACGCAACAATCACCATTGTATATACCTATCCGACCACCCTGCGGGTGATAAGGAGGTTTGGGGGGGGAGGGGGGCCAGCATTGGGCAACACTGGTTATTATTGCGTTGCCGCTCGCTCTTGGGACCATCGATCCCACTATCGATCTCACTTGGTCGATCTCACTATCGATCTCACTCGATCGATTTCACTGGCGATCTCACTCTGGATCTCGCTATCGATCCCACTAACGATCTCCCTATCGATACCACTCGATCTCACAATCGATATCACTATTCATCTCACTATCGATCTCACTATCGATCTCACGATCGATCTCACTATCGGTCTCACTATCGATCTCACTATCGATCTCACAATCGATTTCGTCATCGGTCTCACTATCGTTTTCGCACCAGCGGGTTACTGGGACACCGGCGGGACACCAGCAGGACACCGCGGGCCACCGCTTGCCAAAGGGAGAATCATTTGGTCCGGCCGGGACCCAGGCACAAGCGGGACACCGGCGGGACACCGGCGGGACACCGCGCGCCACCGCTTGCCAGAGGGAGAATCATTTGGTCCGGCCGCGCCTCAGCCACTGGAGACTTTCCTCTCGCCCGCCCTCGCAGCTTCGCCTCGCCCGCACGCACGGCACGCACGAACACGAAACCGAAACCGAAATCGATTTCCCGGTAGGGGGAGTCTGCGTTTCACGTCGGACTAACCCCCCAACCTACGACCAACATATATATATATATATATATATATATATACATATTACGCAGTTCGATTTCAGCTGTGCTAGGCATGGCGGACCTGTTGCTTCAGTTCAGTTCAGAGTAGGCTTTTGGACGCGCTGGGCCTGGGTGGGGCTTCCATGGGGCATCCCCCTCCCTGTTGTCCCCCCCCTATTCCTTTTCCGCCTCCTCCTCCTCCTCCTCCTCCTCCTCCTCCTCCTCCCCTCTTCCCCAGCCTGCTTCAAGAGGCCGTGACCCTGCTCTAGTGGCGACCCCCTCTGGGCGCTGCCCGAAGGCAACAGGGGGGCCATCAGACCTGCAGGCCGCCCCGCACGCGTGCGCAGGGGGCCTATGAATTCTCGACCTCGGCGCTGCTCGCAGGGGGCGAGAGAAAGTCGGGTCGGGCGAAAGGGGGGGATAGCAAAGGGGGGGGGTGAGAATCAGCTCACGTAGCTGGTTTTCCCGGCGCCTCCCGGCGCCGGAGGCGGCCATGTATCCAGGAATGGGCCCCTCGGTGGGGCCGAAACCAGCTGCATGCAGCAAATTTCGTAACCCCCCCTTTCCCAATCCCCCCCTTTCGTCCGGCCCGAGAGAGGGGAGCGCGAGGCTCTCTCGCCCCCTGTCGGGGCCCGTGCTCTGGCAGACATCGGCGCGCTACCCTTCGGCCGAGCCTGTCCCCCTACAGGGAGGGATTTGGGGGCGAAAAACCCATACCCCAAAAAACAGATTCGAATAATGCCAAATAGTAGTCAACACATATTCGAAGAATCATCACTGGACTATGTTTGGACTATGTTTGAAGATTCCCCCTGTAGAGGGACAGGCTCGACTAAACACTACCCCCAGAACGCCGACCGCATCACCCCAAATTCGATCGCAATCGAGCGATACTTCGGCCAGCGCCACTCTCGAACGCCTTTTTCGCGTTGCACTTGGTCGTGCCGCTTTTTAAACCGGCGGCGCAGAGGATCCTCAGCGCAGACGGCAGATGCAGGTGCCAATTGCGATCGAGCATTGTCGAAGGCACAATGTGCAAGCGTCAGTGTGCAGCGATGGGTGGTGTGAAGGAGGAACTGCGAATCCAAGCGAACCGTGCAGCGGCCAGAAAACCGAGGAAGCTTGGTCGTGCCGCACGGGACACTCGCGTTCGTCTTCGACGTGTCGGGGAACGCGCGCTACAGGAACTCGTGCAGAATACCACGCAGGGGCGCGCTCACGCGCCCATCCCCCATTCGAGACCAGCAGCAGGGTGTGCGCAAGAGTTCGTCAGCCTGCACGGCCTCGCGCATGGCCAGGGGGGGACAAGTCGGGTAGACGTTAGCGGACGGTGGGGGCGGATGGACAATACGGCAGGTTCGTGCCGTGCCGACTTCGAAGCTTTTTTGTAACACCGCGGGGGTCGTTCAACCTTGACCGACCGGCCGTCTCCGAAATATCAGATCTTCCAACATCGACCGATTTTGGGTCGCTGGCGGCGTTTGAAAGCCGGCGGCGGGGTCACCGCTGGTTGACACGACGCGAACCTACCGCACACGAGGGACGATCGAGAGTTTCAGGAAAGTGCCCTGCATGGCCGCCCAACTGCCACCGCGGCTTCCAAAGGTGATGGAAAGGCGTGCCTTCCTTCACCCCCGTGTGATTTACTGCCCAACCGCTGCCGTCTGCCCGAACAAGTTTTCAGCTCGCTCGGATCTCTCTTCTGTCGCGGCTTCTGGCTGGTCCTGGTTGGCACAAAAGGCTGCGAACGCGCAGAGCTTGATGATTGGGTGGGCGGGCGGGTTTGTCGCAACGTCTCGCTAGCGCTTGAACAAGCATTATTCTCTCCTGCGTGACGCACCAGACTGCAAACACACTGGGGCACTTCCCATTGCAAATAATACCGTGCTGTGCACATCGCGCGCAATTGCTGTTCACGCCGCGAGAAGGCTTGTTCGATCCAGCCTGGTCACTTCCCAGTGCACTTGGAACAATGTGGCGCGTATGCGTTGGTCTTGCACATGCAATGTGCCACAGCCAGTCCATATCAAAGACCAAACCAAGTCCGCCGGCCCCCGCTTGCCGGGGGTGAGACGGCGTGTGAGATGGCAGGCTGTCCCCCCTCCCCCTCTCCCCAACTCCCCCCGTTGATCCCAAGAAAATGCGGACCCTGGTCCACTCCTCACCCGTGGGGGGGGCGAGCCCTGGGCCGATCACTTTGTGATCATGAGACGCGGTGGGAGCCTCGGATGTCGAACCAGGGACTCCGATTCGTATGAAGGTCCTTCCCAGACACACACACATGCTTAGATCGGACCCTGGGTGTCTAATGCGCCTCTGCACGCGCGGAGCCCCAGAAAACCCATCTGCAGAAGACAACCATCCTAAAAAATCGATCGCCTCGAATACCATTTCGATGCGGCCTGTGCGGCCGAGGGGACTCCCAGAACAGCCCAGCCTCAAAACTTCCGGGCCTCGGCGGTTGTGGTAGCACAGTGCTCTCGGATTGCGAGAGGGGTGGGGGTCGGGGAGGGCCGAGGGGGGGCGGGGCGCGAGCTCCCTGGCGCACCCCCATCGGGCCCGCGGAGAGCCTTCAGATCCACCCGCCGCGGCCGGCAAGATGCCCTGAGACGCCCTCTACAATCATCGGCCTGACCTAAGGAACGATAAATAAGGAACGAAGCCCCCTTCTTTTGCCAAGGACTAACGCATAAGGAACGATAAATAATGAACAGCGCATCAGAAACGACACGTAACGCATGCAAACCTAAGGAACGACCGAGCCCCTCTTGAAAAATAAGTGCTCCTGATTCAAGCCGCTCGCTGTAGGACGGCTAAGGAAGGGCTCCAAGGCGCCGAAGAGGCCTCAAAAACATCCAGGATGGCCTCAAGACGGCCCACGAGGCTCCGAAGACTCCGCGAGAGAACATGGAAAAGGCGCCAAGAGAACTCCCAAGAGGGCCTCGAGAAGCAAAAACCATACAAATGCCGCAGGTATCTGAATGCCAGTCGCGTTCTTGCTGCGTCGGGCTTCCGAACGCCCGAGGCGGCCCGAGGAGCCCCCAGACCGGAGCCAGAGGGCTCCAGACTCCACGCAAGAGGGCCTGGAGCCCGCCCAAGAGGGCCCCCAAATGGCCAATACAAGCATGAAGAGGGTTCCATGAGGGGCCCGAGTGGCCTAAGAGGGGGAACTCATTGGGGCCCTGGGAGCCCTCCCTACAATTCTGGCCCACAAGACCCCCAGCATGCCTCCAGATGACCCG
Source organism: Prorocentrum cordatum (assembly GCA_963575745.1). Taxonomy (NCBI): domain Eukaryota; class Dinophyceae; order Prorocentrales; family Prorocentraceae; genus Prorocentrum; species Prorocentrum cordatum. Next base: position 763,779 of record CAUYUJ010015838.1, read on the forward strand.
AAGAAGCCGCCAAAGGCCCCGAAAAGCTTTCCAGGAGCGACGAAAAAGGCTCCCGAGAGGCCACCCACGAGACCTGCGAGAGGCCCCCCAGAAGGCACGCGAAGGACGAGGAGGACACATCAGCAACAAGCATAGCCAAAACAGACTGCTTGTCAATCATGTGGTGGTTGGCTCTCTGCGCACGCATGTGGAAACCTGAGCAAGAAACTCATTTGCCTGACGATTTCGTCCAGCAGTTACCCGAGACGTACCCACGTACCCAACCCCTTCTCCACGCGAGGCGAAGATTTGTATTACCAACTCATACAAGCGAACACATCGAAAGACATGCACGATCTGCGCTGCCCTCATCTCCGCCGCGCCACCAAGGAGCTCACGAAAGCGGCGACAAATGCGCACATCGTAGCCTCCCAAGGAGTCCCGATGTCTCGGCTGGATCCGCGTGGCCCCCGGCTCCGCTGGATCTCCCAGGAGACCACGAAAGTGGCGACAGTCCCGCAGCTCGCAGCCACCCGGGGAACAGCGAGGTCTCAAACGGGTGCGCGTGGCCCCCGACCCCACTGGATCTCCCATGAGCCCACGAAAATTATGACAATTGCGCAGGTCGCAGCCACCCAGGGACCAGCGAGGTCTCGTCTGCGTGCGCGTGGCCCCCGACTCCGCTGGATCTCCCAGGAGCCAGCGAAAGTGGTGACAATTGCGCAGCTCGCAGCCACCCAGGGACCAGCGAAGTCTCGTCTGGGTGCGCGTGGCCCCCGACTCCGCTGGACCTCCTAGGAGCCCACGAGAGTGGCGACAATCGCGCAGCTCGCAGCCACCCAGGGAGCAGCCAGGTCTCGTCTGCATGCGCGTGGCCCCCGACTCCGCTGGACCTCCCAGGAACCTACGAAGGTGGCGACAGTCCCGCAGCTCGCAGCCACCCAGGCAGCAAAGAGATCCCGTCTGGGTGCACGTGGCCCCCGACTCCGCTGGACCTCCTGCGAGCCCACGACTGGCGACCACTGCGCAGTTCGCAGCCACCCAGGGAGCAGCGCGGTCCCGTCTGGATGCGCGTGGCCCCCGACTCCGCTGGACCTCCCAGGAGCTCACGAAAGTGGCGACAGGCCCGCAGCTCGCAGCCACCCAGGGAGCAGCGCAGGAGGAGGCAGGACGAGAGGGGAGGCGGGAGAGGAGAGGTGGAGACCACAGTGGCTCATTCAAAACGAGAACCTAACACAGGAGGGGTGATAATTCGCCGGCCCAACGGGCCAGAGGCGTGCTAAAATCTCCGGTAACTGGTTAACAATATTTCTAGTTCGCGCGCGCGGAGCGGCCCCTGGGGGCCCCCGGACGAAAAGTACCCCGGCAGAAGCCCAGGAGAAGCCCCCAGAACACTCCAGGGGAGGGCCATTTTTCGACACCCCTCACGAGGATCGTGGCCTCCGAGGGGGGAGCCGCAATCGACTACCCCCCCTCCCGCCCCAAGAGGCCCCCCAAAGCCCCCCAAGAGGCCCTGGGGGCCCCCAAGACGCCGCCAAGGAGCCCCAAGAGACTCCCAAGAGGTTCCCAAGAGGCCCCCAAGAGGCCCTCAAGAGGCCTCCAGGGCCGGCGGAATGAGCGAAGCGATTAAATAATATCAAACTGTCCCTGAACACGTACTCGATGTCGTGGGATCGCGCTTCCAGGGACACTCGCGCTCCCCGTGCGCTACAAGCAGGGCGCATTGCATGACTTGACGCAGACTGCCGCGCGGTTTGCGCGCACGCACTCTAATTCCCAGCAGCTCCAGTTGCAAGACACGCGCATGAATCCATCAACTTACGTGGCCGCGCGTATGGACTGAGGAGCAAGTTGAGAACCTCAACAGGGCTCATCGCTCACACTTTCACGTCCTGTAGTTCGCAATAGGAGAAGCTTTGCAATACGAAGGAGTACGAACGATACTATGGGCGGGCGGGTTTGATGCGCCATCTCGGGCAGCATTGACTGCACTCTGGCCTGAACTATTCCGTTATAGCGCGGATGGGCCTATATTCTCGCTGCCCTTCATGCTGGACAAGGAAGGCACCGACCAACTCCGTGCGCCGCGCAGGCCGCGCGCGACGCACACTCCTTCGCAGGCGCTACAGTGCAAGCCGGTGGCCGGAACTAGCCGGTGGCCGGAACTGGCCCGGGCACATTCTTTCACAAGTACAACCGCGCGGTGCACATGCGTGGATATTAGATCTGTGTTTAGCAGCATTTCCCATCAAATAATACCTCGCAGGCTATGCGCGCACCTGTCGGAATCAGGCAATCGCCGCAGGTTCGCAAAGCATCCCGCAGTAATCGAAAAGAAAGCCACATAATTTCAATGGCAACTATCCTTGCAAAGAGCCCGACCCTGTGCGGCTGCGCGTGGCGCAACACGTGGCGCTCCCCTCAGATGCAGAGCGCCGCTGGACCGTGCGGACATGGGGCTGCGAACCGAGCGCGCGGCAGCGCGCCAGACTCCCCGCCCCGCCACGTCCTGCGCACGAACGCGCAGGCCGAGGCCGTCGCAGACGGGCCTCCCTGCGAGGCATCAAGCCCTGCGAGGGGCGTGCCGAGGGGGGCGGAGAAGCCCCCGCGCCCACGGCGCCCGCCGAGGCCGCGGGAGGGCCTCCCTGCACAGCGCGGCGTCCGCGCCCAAGGGGGCGCGCCGCAGCGGGCGCCGGCGGGCGCGCGGGCGCGGCCGCCCGCGGGGGTGCGGGCAGGCGGCCCCGGCGGGGCGCGGTCACCGCGAGAGGTGTGCCGGAATGGTGAAGGGGCCCAAGGACACACAAATAAATGCACACAAATAAAATAATCCTCCATATTCTTCCATATTTTCTGTTTTTACCTAACAGCTCTTGCTGATAGGTTTCTAGTGGTTTCAAAAGAGCCATCATGACTCCTCAGGGGGGTCTGGGCGGGACCCGGATAGGCTGCCGCCGAAGCCGAAATCGCTTCGGACATCCTCGCAAAATCGCTCTTGGTGCTCCCAGAACTCCATTCCCGGGCCACATTTTGGATGCCCAGAGCCAACTGTAGGCCACTTCGTGCTCTTCGACTTCCCCGAACTCCATTCCCGGGCCACATTTTGGATGCCCGGAGCCAACTGTAGGCCACCTCGTGCTCTTCGATTTCCCAGAACACCATTCCCGGGCCACATTTTGGATGCCCGGAGCCAACTGTAGGCCACTTCGTGCTCTTCAAGTTCCCAGAACTCCATTCCTGGGCATGATTTTGAATGCCCGGAGCCAACTGTAGGCCACTTCGTGTTCTTCTAGTTCCCAGAACTCCATTCCTGGGCCACATTTTGAATGCTGAGGCAGGCTGATGCTGCGGCGAGGCAGGCTGAGGCTGAGGCAGGCTGAGGCTGAGGCCGAGGCTGAAGGCAGACTGAGGCTGAGGCTGAAGCAGACTGAGGCTGAGGCTGAGGCAGGCTGAGGCTGAGGCTGAAGCAGGCTGATGCTGAGGCAGGCTGAGGCTGAGGCTGAGGCTGATGCAGGCTGAGGCTGAGGCAGGCTGAGGCTGAGGCCGAGGCTGAAGGCAGACTGAGGCTGAGGCTGAAGCAGGCTGAGGCTGAGGCTGAGGCAGGCTGAGGCTGAGGCAGGCTGAGGCTGAGGCTGAGGCAGGCTGAGGCTGAGGCTGTGACTGCGACTGCCGTTGCCGCTGCGACTGTCATCGCGAATGCGACTACGACTGCGAGAACAGCAGAATTCGACAACTGGATTTTCATCTGAATCTTATGGGGGAATGCTTTCAGATATGCTTCTACACATCGCTGTTAGGTTGCTTTGCCGGGATAATTTGTTTTTGTCTTCCCGCCCACTTCCCATATTACCTAACAGCTTTTGCTGATAGGTTTCTGGTGGTCTCAAAACAGAGCAGCAGATGACTCCACAGGGGGGTCGGGGCGGGACCCGGGGCGGTGCCGCCGAAGCCCAAATCGCTTGGGACATCCTCGCAAAATCGCTCTTGGCGCTGCTAGAACTCCATCCCCGGCGTACATTTTGGATGCCCGGAGCCAACTGTAGGCCACTTCGTGCTCTTCGAGTTCCCAGAACTCCATTCCCGGGCCACATTTTGGATGCCCGGAGCCAACTGTAGGCCACTTCGTGCTCTTCGATTTCCCAGAACTCCATTCCCGGGCCACATTTTGGATGCCCGGAGCCAACTGTAGGCCACTTCGTGCTCTTCAAGTTCCCAGAACTCCATTCCTGGGCATGATTTTGAATGCCCGGAGCCAACTGTAGGCCACTTCGTGTTCTTCTAGTTCCCAGAACTCCATTCCTGGGCCACATTTTGAATGCTGAGGCAGGCTGATGCTGCGGCCGAGGCAGGCTGAGGCTGAGGCAGGCTGAGGCTGAGGCCGAGGCTGAAGGCAGACTGAGGCTGAGGCTGAAGCAGACTGAGGCTGAGGCTGAGGCAGGCTGAGGCTGAGGCTGAAGCAGGCTGATGCTGAGGCAGGCTGAGGCTGAGGCTGAGGCTGATGCAGGCTGAGGCTGAGGCAGGCTGAGGCTGAGGCCGAGGCTGAAGGCAGACTGAGGCTGAGGCTGAAGCAGGCTGAGGCTGAGGCTGAGGCTGAGGCAGGCTGAGGCTGCAGGCTGGCTGAGGCTGAGGCTGAGGCTGAGGCAGGCTGAGGCTGAGGCTGTGACTGCGACTGCCGTTGCCGCTGCGACTGTCATCGCGAATGCGACTACGACTGCGAGAACAGCAGAATTCGACAACTGGATTTTCATCTGAATCTTAAGGGGAATGCTTTCAGATATGTTTCTACACATCGCTGTTAGGTTGCTTTGCCAGGATACTTTCCCCATGTTTTCTGGGGAATCGAGGATGAATTGTGTCTGTGTGCTTCTTTTCCTCCAGAAATGGGCGCGGGCACGCGGGCACCCGCGCCAGCGGGGACCGCAGGCGGAGGCGAGGGGCCAAGGCGCAGGCCTCAGAGAAAAGGTAGCGACAGCTTCTGCCACATTCATCCATCCACGCCTCCCCCTCCCCCCAGTGCGAAGTCGGGCGCGTCCCCCTACAGGGGGATTGTCGACGAAAAATAAAACACACGCACAAAATATCCCGAAATGGCCAAAAGATGCTCCAAAAATAGTCCCCAGACTATGTTTTGACGATGTTTGAACATTCCTCTTGTAGAGGGAGGGGCCCGACTTAACCCCAGTGTTCAAAGTTGGCGGTGGGCCTGATGGGTTGCACCTCGACCGCCGTCTCCTCCGCGCGTGCCAACTTTGAGTTTGTGGGGGGCGGGGAGTGTTCGCAAATTGTTCCACTCGACCGTAGGGGGGACTGGCACGGGGTGGGAGATTGCGATTGCGATTGCGCTGAGTGCGGCGACCAAGAGCTAGCCTCGGCGCATGGGGGCATTCACCCTGCCACGGGGAAGCCCATACCTGACTTCGGCGGGAGCCCCCGGGACAAACGGGAGAGCGCCCCCCGCCCTTTCGCAGTGGGGGCTCCACACAAGCCAGACAACTTTCGCGTTTGATCAACTCCAAACGCTCCACACACAAGACAGCACAACACACCCTGACAAGTGGCGAGGGTGTGGGAGGCATGGGCAGATTCAAAGAGAGGGTGGTCGGAGGGAGGGCGCCGCGCCTGGATGTCCGCCACCGCCATGGGGGGTGCCTCCTCGCGGCGGTCCTGCTCACCCTGAGGGGTCCACCCCCCGCGACCTGCCCAAACTCGGACAATGGAATGCACGTGCGAGGCCAGAACTGCGGCAAAGCTCCTCTGCGAGAGAAGGAACGGCTACATCTCGCACACTTGAACAACGTGCGCCGCAAAGAGACATCGTGGCCAGCAGCGATCGACCTCGACCGCCGCGCCTCCAAACTAGCGATGCCAGCCCGCTTCCGAGCAGCAGCGAGGCCAACACGGCTGTCAGTGCCGCGTTCCCGCTCGCATGTCAGAAAAAACTTCACGCTGAATCGCCGCTAGGCGGCGCAGGATCTTTCCCTGCAGCTCGTCAGCAGCTCGAACAGAGGCGACCTCATCTGGTCCTAACTTTCCTCTCGGGGCCCCTTCGTTGGCACAGAGGTCGGATGCGCCATTCAACAGCAACTCGACACGAGAAATCTGCATGTCCTCCATGTGTGCCTGGGTCGGGTGGGATTTAGTCCAACGGAGATCAACATTGCCCGAAAGCGCCCCAAGACGCTCCCAAATACGACCCCAAATATCGAGCATACTACTCTTACTCCGCTTAACATGCTCTGGAGACTTCCGCAAACTCCGAACAACAGGAAGGTAGTCCGAGAACACCAGGATATTCCCTTCAGTCATCGTCAGCAGGACGAGCAACGCATAGAGCTCTGACCGAGGAGAGCTCTGGCAGGTAGTAGGTAAAGTCCCAAATGCTCCACTCGCAATATCTGACTCGTTAGGATGTAGCATAACAGCGCTCCACCCGCACCTCCTTAGCCTCCAGTCCTTAGTCTCAGAGCCCCCCGATCCATCGACCCCCCGCACCCCGCCAACCACAGGGCGGGCGCCTTGGAGAGCCCCAAGGCCCATTGAGCAACTTGGGGCATCGGGAGACCTTTCACAACCTGATCGAGCGACACCAGACCGCGGCACCAGAGGGAAGGGAGGGAGGCACTTTCCGCGATAGCAATCGGGGGCAGGCTATCTGCGGCCAAGACACCAGGATTATGTAGCGCACAATTCGCCGCGCACTGCCAGAATCGGTGCGTCGGCGTCTCGGGCTCCAGCCCGCACCTGGGACACAAAGGGCTAGCTGTGTAGCCAGCCTCGGACAAACGGGATTCAGTCCAAAATCCCCCCACCAAGGTGTTCCGCAGGATCGCCTGGGATTCGCAACCCAGGTTCCGACCAAACTGTTTCAACATGGCCCGAGGGACGGAAAACTCAACTCCCTCTTGCACCCCCGCTCCCAAACAGTGCTCCGCGGCTTTACCCCAAACCACATCATCACAGGTAGCTTGGAGAGCCCGCCGCAGGTAGAACCGAAAGGGGGGGATCTCAACGTAGAGGGAGGTACCGTACTCATCCTGCCATGCACAAGGAGAGGTGGGGATCCACTTAAGGCCAAAGAGGGTGGCGACGGTAGCCATCACAGGTCCTTTGACCCGCCTCCAGCGACAATTCGCAGGAATGCTCAAAAACAAATTCCACCGCCGCCACCCAAACATCTTGGACTCGCATACGGTCCTTAGGTGGCAAATCACACCACAGATCCGCAAAGCTGAGCAGGTGCTCATGCCTCAATCGGAAGATAGGCTCCTCCGCACTGCTACAGATCAGCGACAAAACCGCGGTGGAACAAGACCCAGGGGTCCACCAACCCGAACACTGGGCCGCTTGGCCCCTCACACTTTGCAATTGGTGAAGGGGCATCCCAACCAGTTGATGGCCCCAGGTCCCCACCGCCAGCACACCAGGTTTGTACAGCTTGGAGGCCCTCTGATAAATACGGGAAAGGAAAGAAACCTTGCACGCGCGGCGCCGCGCTTCAAGCCCCCGCCGCTTCACTTCAGGAATCCCCCGCCGTCTCCCCGCCGCGGCACATGGCCCCAAACCCCTCGCTTCAACGCGATGCCGAATTGGAAGTCCCAAGGCCTGAAGACTATCCGCAAGGTGAGCGCCGACCGCGGGGGAAGAGCAGACGAGGGCGCTCTTGCTACTGATAGTCAGGCCCAGCTTGTCAACCTCTTGCGCGAACAGCGTCGCATCAAGCAGGACGTGGGCAAAGAGCTCCTGCTCCGTACCAGTCATATACTGAGCAATCACATCAACATAGGCCCGCGAGGTCACTCGAGACATTTCACCATTCACCTGATAATGCGCAGCCTCCAGGGCCTCATAAACATAGATTTTGACCCACGGCATGCTCTGGGAACAGCCAGGTAAAACCCCCCTCCCCGCGGACACCATACGGGATACGTAACCTTCAACCTCCAACATACGGGTGGCCGTATGGATGAGCACCCCAAGGTACAACAAATGGGGTGGGTATTTCATGCGCAGGGCCAATCGGATGAGCAACCTAGGGCTCACCGTGTCAAAAAACTTCGTAAATCCCCAATGGATCGCAACAGAAATAGCCCCTTCATGTCTGGCACACTCGTGGTACAACTCCCGAACAAGCGCCGCTCGGAGAGCCGACGGTCCCTTGACCGCCGTGTCCAGGAACGCCGCGTGGCCGGCTGCCCACGCATCGGCACCCCCCCCCCCCCCCCGAATTTTGGTGTAGAGTCGGTGCAAGGTGGGGCGCAAACGGGGCGCTCATCAGTCTGAGATTTGGGCAACAACGCAATCAGGCCGAGCAAGACTTGAGCTGGCCAAGCCATACTCCGCTCGCACAGGGAGTACAGAGAGGCCAGGGCGTGAAGGGCCTCGGCAGGGATCTCGGCCACCGCCCGAGGTCCCCACCCAACAACGCCGACAGCCGTTGCCGCCGAGAAAAAATTGCACGCTTGAATGCATGGGGCGGCGATGGGGGGAAGGTCCTTCACATGCTCCAGAACCACAGCACGGAGGTCAGACATGGCGTCGCCCAGCCTCAATATCTCATCCTCCGACACAAACCAAAATCCACCCCACAAACGGGTCCGATACTCTATCATTTCTTCAGGTAACTGCTTGGCACCGTCAGGGGGGGGGGGGGGGGGGAATATCCAACCACGCTCCGATTGTCGCGCTTCAACCAGGAATGCACCCCCTTGGCACCATGTGGGATGGCGCGCAGCAGCCAGGCCTTAAGGCCTTTCGAAGACTCCGCCTTAGCTGCCGTCCAAGCGCGCTTCAAAACCTCGGAAGTGAGGCCAACGAGGCAATCCACCATATCGAGATCCCCAAGCGCCGCAGCGGTGACCTGATCGGTCCACCAGGGGGGCGGCTGAGCTGGCGGCAGCACCTCGGAAAACTCGCCGACGCGGCTGACCATGTCCATGATCAGCCCGCCAACGTGGCTCTCGGTGGATCGCCGTCGCAACAACGTGCGGAGTTCAAACAGCTTGGCGGAGAACCGAGACCAAAACGCCAACGTCGGACAACGAGAAGATGTGCCCATGCCACCTGTATGCGTGATCGTCGACGTAACCAATTCAACAGCATCCCCTCTGCCCATGTACGCATGCTCCTCCTCCTCATCGATGGCGGCACAGGCGCGCGAGAGAAACAACCGTTCGGTAGCACGCGACCAGAGGGAATACTGTACAGATATCTGATCATCGAGATGCTCGACTGCATGCGGGATGGGATGGGCCATCTGCACAGAGCACATGCCCAGCGGCACACAGTCGGAGCAAATCTCTTGATGGAAGTGACGCCGCCGCGGTAAGTCGGGTCCGTGACAAACTGGAATAACTCGAGGGCGCACTCGCCGATCGAGACGCTGAACCAGCACTCGGTGAGAAAACGGGATGCGAAGTGCACGATGCGTTTTAAAGGGGGGCGGTTCGTACACTCCAACCTGGACGAACGGGGCCAAATCCTCCGAGACCAACGCGTAATCGATCATCGTCCCTGACCCCTGTGAACACGCGAAATCGACTCCCATCGGTGCCAATACCCGAGCGTGAACAGACTGCGGATATCCCGAGGGCCGCACCGTTTCAACCTCGATATTGAAGTCTCCGACCAACATCCAAGAAATCCCGAGAGCACGAACGAACTCGGCGATACCCCGCATTTTGGACAGGTCCCCCCCCGCGGCACCCAGGCACGACACAAAGTAGCAAACTCCGACCGCAATGGTCGCTTTCTGGGTCTTGAGTTCGAGAAACATCCAACCTGGGCCCGACCCGATGTCGGAAACTCCGCCGCATGGGCAAGAAAACGTTTAAAATACAGGCTCTTACTGACGACCATCCCGGCCCCGCCGTGAGTCCCCCCTCCCTTAGTAGGCACACCTGCCTGCAGGTGGGGCCTCCAGCCCATGGCTGCAATCTCTCGCTTCGCGGCAGGCAAAGCATGCTGCTGCAATCGGTGCTCACAAAAGAGAAAAGCATCAACCTCTGGGCAAATGGCAGACGCAAAGTCCTTCGCAATCCTGGACCAGCTTGTGACGTTACAAAAAACAAAATTCAGGCCACCGCCTGCAGCAAGTGAAACCCTGGCTCGGGGCGGACGGGATCGGTGAGCCAACTCAGTGCTAAAGGGACGCCGCCCCTTCCACAGGCATCGCGACGGCCTGCTTGAGCAGCTCGGTGAACTGGCTATGGATATGCTCCTTTGTGGTCCGCAGGCGCTTGGAGGTACGAGCCCGAACGCGATCACGGATGAGGCTCTCCATGCGCTCCTGCTCCTCGGGGGTAAGGACCTGCTCTTGGCCGCGCTTGCGCAATCCGCGCAACTCTTCATCTCCAGCTCCGACTGCATCACCGAAGCTGGCGTCACTGCCAGCGTCACTAGCAGCATCATCATCAGCACGAAGAATGGTGGTCCGCATGGCCACGAACGCCTCCCAGAGGCCCTTGGGCAACCGCTGCTGGCTGGCCCACTCATTCTGCTCGGCTGCCGACATCTGCGAGAAATCGGGAAGGTCCACCTGCATGGGCTCCTGCACTGGAGCGTCCACACCTCCTTCACCGCCAGCAGGCACACCAGCATGAGCAGGGCCGCCACCACCAGCACCTCCAGCAGCCTCGCCGCCGCGCGCCGCGCCGCCACGTGCCACGCCCCGCCAGGGCGGGCCCGCCCGCGGCGCAGCAGGGGCACCAGCGGGGGGCGCAGCCCGCTGGGCCTGGCGCGCCGCCTCAGCGCGCGCCTCAGCAGCCTTCGCCGCCTTCCATGCTTCGCGGTCGAAGGCCTGCAGCTCGGCGTCTGCATCACGGCGAGCCTTCTGAACAGCGTCATGCTCCTCCTCCGCAGCGTGCAGGGCGTTCGTCGCCTCCTCGAGTTGCTCCCGTACACGCTGAGCCTTGCTTCTCTTCTGTTCCACTTCCTGGCACGCGAGTCGAACTTGCCGAGTTGCGTCCTCGACCACGCGGGCCAAGCGGGTCCGCTCGGTGTTCGCCGCGGTGTCGAGCTGGGCAGGCGTGAGGACAGCCGCAGGGGGCGCAGGCTCCTCCGCCAAGTCGCCCAGGGACTCGCGGAGGTCAGGCCGCGCTGCCAGGAGAGTGGCAGCGGCGGCGCGCAGCTGCGCATCGGGCTGCCCAGCACCAGCAGCCCGCACAGGGGCGCATTCATGGTCTCCCCCTCCACCGACATTGGACTCGAGGTAGTAGCCCCCGCACTTGGAACAAGCCTCGTACCCACGGCTCGCCCACTCCCAGTGACTGCAGGAAGAACACACGTGGTACCTCCGCTGGCGCATGCGGCGCCGCGGGATACGCATGCCGTCCCGTGAACCTTCAGGCTGAAACACCCAGCTCCCAGATTGGCCGCGATAGCTGCCAGCCCGAGGACCAGCACCACCGCGACGCCATCTGGGCTCAGGCGCCATGGCCACGGGCGACTCATATATGGAGGAATGATGCCAAAAGGGAGCCTTCGCTCCTCTCGAAGAAAGCAGGCTACGGAAGCCCCAAAGCTAATCGCTGATTCTCAGGCGTCCATAGCCCTTCACAACGTTTAGCCTTGAGCCAAAATGGCTACGGGGCACGGGGTGGGAGGAGGAGGAGGAGGAGGAGGAGGAGGACACCGACCAGGAATCGGCGATGAATCGCCGATAGGTCGGCGACCGGCCGCCGATCGCAGATCCCCACGTTCCCGAGCGGGGTGGGGCTATCGGGCCCCTACCGGCGATGAGTGGACGATTGGGGGGTCGATGCTTCCCCCCCTTTTCCTAATCCTCCTCCTCCTCCTCCTCCTCCTCCTCATCCTCCTCCTCCTCGTCATCCTCCTCTCCCTCCTCCTCCTCCTCCCCCTCCTCCTCCTCCTCCTCCTCCTCCTCCTCCTCCTCCTCAGTTCCGCCCCTGTGCCCATCCCCCCCTATCGCTGCTCCTGAGAAGGCCCCTGCGGGGCCACGATCTGCGCGAGGGCTGCGCCGGGTGGGCGCGGGCCCGAGTGCGTGGTGGGGCCTGCTTGCGGTGCCACGGTCTGCGCGAGGAGTGTGCAACAACTGGGTGCAGGCGCTCACGCATCCGCGTCCATTAGAATCGTACGGCAGACTCGTGACGTGACGACCTCGGCGTTGGTTTCTGGCTTCGCGTGGATCGTTCAACAGGTCTTCCCACATCCTCCTCCTCCTCCTCCTCCTCCTCCTCCTCCTCCTCCTCCTCCTCCTTCTCCTCCTCCTCCTCCCCCTCCTCTCCTTCCTCATCATGTTCCTTCTCCTCCTCCTTCTCCTCCTCGTCCTCGTCCTCCTCCTCCTCCTCTTCCTCCTCCTCCTCCTCCTCCTCCTCCTTCCCCTCCTCCTCCCCCTCCTCCCCTCCTACCCCTTTTCCTCCGCCTCGCCGTGCTCCTCCGCCTCCCCGGCCTCCTCCCCGCTCCCCGTCTCCCCCGTCCCTCCTCCCCCCTGGCTTCCTTGCAAGGCAGACCGCTCGATGCCGACCAAAAATCTGGGCCACTGCTGGCGCTCAGCCCCGAAAGCCCTGCGCCGGCGTGGTCGCCGCGGTCGACACGACACGACCGCACCGTAGCCATCCGTCGGCAAAAGCAGCGTGCCGACGGTCCTCCGAGGCGGTCCTCTCCACCTGCCGGGGCGCCCCGAAGGGCGCCGCCGGCGCGCCGCCGCCAGAGAGCATGCCTCCCTCCTGGGTTCGGGGCAGCAGGTCGGACAGGAAACAGGAGAGGTCGAGTCAGAGCCCCGAATCATCAGGGGTAACTCGGGTCAGAGCTAACTCGGGTTCGTTTTTCGGGAATCCGAACCCGACTTACCCCGGACCCGAGCTACCCCGGATAATTCGGGCGTCCAGAGCCCCACATCATCAGGGGTAACTCGGGTCAGGGCTAACTCGGGTTCCTATTTTTTCGGGAACCCAAACCCGAATTACCCCGGACCCGAGTTGCCCCGGACAACTCGGGCGCCCGATCGAGGCGGGGCCAGCAAGGACGCACGAAAAGGATGCAAGGGCGGAGGGCCATGCTAACACTTTGCGAGCCCGGCGCGGCCAGCGAAAGCGGCCAACAATGGGCGGAAGGGGGAGGGTGCACAGGGTCATCTAGGAGAGCTGCTAATCCTTGCTATGCGGGCTGACGGTACCTTCGACCGGGGGCATTCCACTTATGCATGAGCACGCCTGGCAGCATGACGACAGTCACACCGTTGGGGGGCGGGGGCTGCGACGTGGAAGGGTGTGCAGAGATTTCGAAGACTTACAGTGGCTGTGGGGATTCTTGGAGATCGAGGGCCATAGGCGTAAGGACAAGGGGCACTAGAAGAGGGGAGAGGAGAACGAGGAAGCCGAAGAGGAGGACGAGGAGACGCGGGAGGGAAGGGAGGAAGGGGAGAAGGGAAGTGAAATAAGGAAAGGAGACGGCTCATTGAAGACGAGACAAGGGATACTCGGCACGATGTCGCTGGCAGGCGCGACTGAGGGAGCCGACTGAGTGGATACGGAAAAAGAAAAAAACGGGGGAACGGCGAAAGAGGCGCATTGCGCAGTGACTCGGGAAGGAGAACATGGACCTCGAAACAGCGAGAAATTGCCGAAAGATCGCCGACAGGCCCCCGCTGGTAAAATCACACGCTGGTGGGTAGGACGAGACACTGAAGCCCGACCTGCGATAAATGCAAAATTGCTTGTGGGTGCTGTGTGTACAGAGGTCTGCCATGCCGAGCACAAGAAACCCGCGGGCACTAGCCAAGGACAGAAAAACGTGTGACACACACAAACACACACACACACACCCAGGGTGATGCCGTTGACCTGCTGCGGGGAGGAAGCTCTGCAATTGGCATTCGGAAGCTTGCCTTGAAAGAGGGCACGCTTCTCTTTATAGTTGGTAGGTTCACATCTGGACTTCAACTCGATGGCTTCTGGATCTCAAAAGCGCCACACCTGGAGCAGAAAACAACGGTAAATGTCAGAGGCAGCATGGAGTGAATGCCCGAAGTATCCAGCTTCTTTCAGCACTTCCAAACTCGAGGGATTCAGGCCGATGCAAAGAGTCTTCGTGAGCGGTGACGCAATTCTGAGTCAGCGGCCCTCAACGCCAATGGTCGAGGCGCCGTTAGTTAAGGGAACAGGGGAGGAAAGGGGCCTTCCACCACGGGGTCTCACGAATCCCTTATCCAGCACACCGAACAAGTCAGCAGGTAGGGGCCAAAGGGCAAGGACTTTCCTCATCGCCAGGAACAACTGCTTAAACGGCTGAGGCGTGGCAAAAGACACTCTCAGAAAATGCGGGATCGGAATAGTGAAATCTAGCATCTTGGCCAACCGTCCAATCTGCAGCTTTGTTACCGAGGATAGCTACTTGATCGCTTTCCAGCGCGGTCGGATTTTCAGCTCGGTGGACCTGCGCGTTATGGGGAGGGGCCCGATCGCCAACATCGAGTCGCGGCTACCTCGCGCAAGGAGTGGGCAGCATCGCATTTGGCCGCCGCGGCCTGGCCAGGATGGCTCTGCCCGCGGAGCAGCGCGGATCGTGTCCGCGGCCATCGACTCTGGGGCCCGACCGCTATCTTCGCGCCCCGCGCCCAACTAACTCTCCTACCCCACTGCTCTGGCCGGCGATCCCCGGGACATGTCTGCAAATGCCTCGGGCATGGCCCCCCCCGGCATCGACCGAACCGACCCCTCGCCCCGCCTTCGCTGGGCACATCGGAGCCGGCGACAGACCCGAATGGAGCTGATCCTGTGGAGAGAACGCGAAGGGGGCCGCCTGTTGGCCTCCTTCATATAATCTGACACCCCAGCCTTCGGCCGGCGAGTCTGCAGGAAGACGGGCGAGCCAGCGCCTCGCGAACAGCAAACTGGACTCTCCCGCCCCTAGCGCCTGCAAGCTCGCACTCCCCAGGAAAACCCCCCACGCTTGGCCCTGCCATGCGCGCGAGCGCGGCTCGATGTAAACGCAGTATCGGTGGCCTCACAACCTCGCTTGCACTCGGGGGCCAGAGAGTAGCCCCAGGAACGGAGTTTCGCGGCTGCAGGGCGGCTGCGGGAGTAGCCCCCCCAGACAATTGCCGAGCGGCATAAGCTTCTTATTGTGCTAGATTGCGTGGGCTAGCTGACACTTCAGCCGCCAGCTCCAACGCGAGCGCAGTTTCGCGAATGAGATCGCTGCAGGGACGGGGGCCGGCGTGACACGACTGCGCAGGTACATTCTGGATCCCACTATCTGCGCGCTGCATCTCGAGCCGCTTGGCGATGGAAGCAAGGGCGAAACCCAGCGCGTCGAGGGCGATCTTATCCGAGCTCGAGGAAGGAGGCGGGCCCAAGGACAGTCCACCCCACCTCCCAGGGCCAGAGAAGAACATCGCTGAGTGGCCCCTTGCTTCCTGGTGCCAGCCAGCTCTTGGCGGCAGCCCCTGGGTTCAAATGATTTATTCCTGCCAGAAAAAAACTTGCGCGGCACCAGCGGCCCAAGAACATCGTCGCGGAGACGCTGAAAGTCTGGCCGAGGAGCACTGGATATCCCCATTCTGCACCATATCTGAAGATGCACGCACTGGCAGCGTGCATTGGGCCCTTTGCACAACGACCGGGCCACGTCGATGTTCAGGCCTCTATGGGCATGCCCATGGACTTCGAGACATGCGCTCGCAGTCGGCGCGCACGTGGCGGGTCAAATTCATGGACGTATCCACCATGCATAACTGCGGGCCCCATACTCGCAAGAGCAAGTCGCATCCTGTGCCCGCGTCTGGCGGGCCTCGCGATTGACAACTTCTCCTGTTTTTACCGAGCATATATCTCCATCGCTGCGCTCTCGTCGCGCGCGCCTCTGGGTGAGATCCGCGCGTCGCACCTGCGCAATCCACGCCGAGATTGCGCGGCCCATTCGCCGGGCCCGCCAGGTTTGCCCATCGCGTTGCGAGCGATCACCGCTATCTGACCTGAGGAGGTGACGTTGTTCAGCTTACGCATGGCGAGCGGCAGGCCCAGCTCCTTCTGTCATCAGCGTCCAACTCGACGCGCATGATCACGCATCTCTTTTAGCACCGGCACCATTGACTCACCCATTTGATGCTGGGACAAGCCGTCGACGCGGAGCGAGGGCCTGCTATGCGCATCACCTCGAGCGTCAAACTCATCACCCATCAGGGGTGCCAACGCCATCTTCGCTTCAAGCGTCGCACCCGCCGAACCTGCCGCGGCCCCTCTCCGAGGGGCGAGCGGGCCCATCAGCGCGCCACCGCGCAGAGGAAAGTTTGGCAATTGATAAGTTCGAACTGCCATCCTGCGAGCCGCCGCCGGGAAGTTGGCGAGCTTGCTGTCGCACAGCGCGTTCTCGCAGAACTGACGGAGGCCCCGCGGGGCCGCAATGTGGTCGAGCGCCAAGCAGCTGGCCCCCATCATCAGGGATAGCAGCCTGTCGCTACACTGCGTCGCTAGGCCCGCGCCCTCGCGACGCATTTCATTGCCCGCCAAGATCTTGGCAACGTTCCCATCTCCGTTGGCGACGCCTCCACAAACTCCCCGACGACGGTGCTTGGGCAGAACCCCAGCGGGCGCCCGCCGCCGAGAGGTTCGCGATCGAGTCGGCCCACTATCTTTTGGATAGATGCAGGCGGCTGGTCGCGCTTCCCTATCAATAGCAGCTGCTTGCCGACTTATGCCCTTGATCCTTCTCCCAACTGGCCGTATCGACAAGGGTGCCATGCGTCGGGCTGGCACGCGTTAAATCTTGAATGTCTGCCAGCGGTCTCCACCGGCTCGGCCGTCGGGGGGCTCCGTGATCTCCTGGAATCGGCATCGTGCTCTAGGGGGCCCGCCACTGCCCCGCTCCCGTGACCGCGCGCTTCCATCGGCGTTCATGCGAGACAATGGGAAACAACGCTCCAGAGCGAGTTCAGCAAGGCTTTTCTGCGGAAGCTTCTGCGGCGAGATCCTGCCCCGCATGTAGCCGCGGGCCTGGCGCGCGCCTGGCCCCAGTGCCTGGTCGCGCCACTCATGTCATTTCTTTCTACGATTGCCACCTCTCGAACCAGTGACTCCATCGCGCCAGCGTTCGCAAATATCTAGAACCACGCCCAGACATTCAAGACACGCATCAGAAGTCACGCGCAGGCCATTGCCAAGCGTCCAGGGGAAGGAATGCCAGGAGACAACCCCCTTCTCCCAGAACGCGTTTCGATGGCTCTTGGAATCCAATTCTCGAGGACGCGGGCGAGCTTCCGAAGATGTGGAGCACCGCGGCCACGATGGCAAATGGGGGCACATCTCAGCAGGACGACCCACGGCCAAAGACAGCGGACGCTGGGGTCGAGTTTACAGCGAGCTCGCGCCAAGAAGACCTCTCACGGGCATTCCCATCCACTGGACAGGCACTCCTCCCAGTAGACCTCGCTCCTGGATGCCCGCGACGCGCGACGCCCCTTCCCGCGCAAAATCGCACCACTGCTCGCATGCAGCAGCCATGGTGGGCAGGCTATTCACCGGCTGGTCTCCCTGCAGAGCACGCCGCTGATCCGCGCCACCGACCTCCGCGGAGCTTGTGGGTCAGGGGCTGGTAGGTCAGGATCTGGTAAGTCAGGAGTTCAGGAGCTTGCAGGAGCTTGTAGGTCAGGATATTGTAGCAGATGTCCAGCGCATCTTCTGGCTGGCGAGGTTCGGTAGGGCTTGGCAACCCTCGCGCTCTCCTCTCCTGACTACGCCATGAAAGTGAGCTTCAGAGACTGGCGGGGGTCCAGTAGCACATCCATCAAGGGCTCGAGATTCTGCGTTGGTGCGTCAAGGGACTTACTCACCACTAAGAAATCAATCGTGGGCTCGTAATCCTTCAGGACACATGAGGGATGGCATTCCTCTCCGCGAACCAATCCACCGAGTGCATGCGTTGGGGGAACTCATCATACCAAGGGTGGTGAGCTTTTCCAACCGCCCCCAACCAAGAAAGGGCGCATGTTGAGCCAAAGCAGCAGCGCCCAAACATCTAGCCAACTTCAAGTTTCGAGGAGTGAGCCCTCGCCCACGGACGCGTAGACTGCGCCAACCACGAGAACGCCGAGCCCGGCAGATCTGATGCAACATCGCGCGGCTCGCCCTGGCTGGAGGCCCCCGTCGTCAGACTGTCCAGGTGCGAACATACCAAGACGCAGACCCCTCCCGACGCGCGCCCCTTCTCCGTGGCCCAAGCTACACCTGTTTTACGTAGTCCAGCCAAGCCGCGCCATCTTCTTGACCATGTCTGCATACCTGGTAGCCAACAGTCGATGCTGTCGGACCAAGGTGATTGCAGAGCTGATGCGAAGAAGAAGAGCACCAACTGAAACCCATGAAAAAGCATTCGCCGCGAAAACCCACAGAAAAGCCGGGCATCCGCGCACTTCCTGATTCCCCGCCCCATGTCTTCCAGGCCCATGTGGGGCCCAGGTGCATGTTGTCGTGCAGCCATGTGACAACTGGCCATGCTAGGACCCCGCCTTCCCCTCCACGCCCTTGCCAACACCTTTGTCGAACGGGTGCTTCAGAAGCTGCGCACCTGGCGCTGCGAGAAAAGCCTGAGCTTTGGTTCTGGTGGATGAAGCCGAATTCCCTCTTGTCGGCACTCATGCGGATGATGAGGATGGCCCCGTAGACCTTTGCGAAGCAGCAGCTTCACCATACTCTTGAAGCTGACCCTGTTCACCTCCACCAGCAGCCTGTTCATCATTTGTGTTGCGTGTTTGTCCTTCCAACCTTTTCTTCTGCTCATCGTGTTCCCTCTTG
>CAUYUJ010015838.1:787500-805000 GCA_963575745.1 Prorocentrum cordatum
AAGGAACGAGGACCGCGAAGCGCGAAGCGCGAATAACTTCGCGCCCTCGAGGGAGCCCTTGAAACACGCACGCAGCTTCTGCTCGCAGCGCCGGCGGGCGCGAGCACGGCTTGCAGAGCCGACGGGCCGCGCCGGACACCGGGCGCACCAGACGGGGCGGGAAGGTGTGCGAAGGGGCCCTGGGACACACAAACAAACACACACAAATGAAAAGGACGGCGGTGGCAACGACGGCGACGGTGGCGGCGGCGAATGGGCCCCACGATGCGGGGACAACGGCGACGAATATGGCTGCGACGACGGCGGAGACGACGACGGCGAAGATGGCGAAGACGACGACGGCGAAGACGACGGCGGCGGCGACGACGACGACGCCGCCGCCGCCGCCAGCGCTCCGCTGGGAGCGGGGGGGAGCTCCAGGCCACTCCCCATAATGCGGGATGACGATTGATAAAAAAGGGGAGAGAACGAGTTTCTGACTGGAAGAGAACGACTTTAAAAAATTGTCCAGCCCGCGGCCGGTTTTTTCCAATCGTCATCCCGGGCGCCGCCGCGTGAACACGACCCCGGGTCATCTATTAATCGTCATCCTCCATTCTGTTGCCATATTTTGGGGGACTTTCGTCTTCCCCCCCACCTCCCATATTCTCCCATTTTCTCTGGGGGATCGACGATCACTTGTGCCTGTGTGTTTTCCCTCCTGAGTGTAGGACGGCCGCGGAGGAGAAGGGCGGGAGGAGGCCCAGGCCGCCGAATCGGAGGAGGTCGGCCGCGCGCAGGCGGCCTCAGGCACCGGAAACCGGTGTGAAGCCTGGTGCGGTGCGAGCAATACTCGCTGTCGAAGAGGGACAGCCAGGCATCGCTGCGGGACAAGACGCCAGCGGGTGCTCTCCTCTCTCTCTCTCTCTTTCTCTCTCTCTCTCTCTCTCTCGCACACACGAGCGAATTAGAGCCCTGAGCGAAAACACACGATTCTTGTTCAGCCGAGGGCAGCCTCCGAAAAATGGTCCTGGCGAAGGGCACAATCATAGGAAGCTGCGGGTAACGCGAGGCACTTCAGAAGTAGCAGGGGGAGGAGTCAGGGGCGTGCCGACATGGAGCGGGTGCGCCATGCGGACCCTGCCACTCGGGCCTTGGATGGAGCTCCCCATGGGGCCACAAGACGTGTGAGGGATGTGCTGAATCAGGTACGGGTCCGCCATGCGGACCCTGCCGCTGGGGCCTTCGGTGGAGCTCCCGCCGGGACCACGAATTGTGTGAGGGGTGTGCTGAACTGGGCGCGGGTACGCCATGCGGACACTGCCGCTGGGCCCGTCGGTGAAGCTCCCTATAGGGCCACGAAACATGTGAGGGGTGTGCCGAGCCGGGTGCGTACACGCCATGCGGACCCTGCTGCTGGGGCCTTCGATGGAGCTTCTTTTGGGGCCACGAAGCGTGTGAGGGGTGTGCTGAATCGTGTGCGGGTACGCCATGTCGACCCTGCCACTCGGGCCTGAGGGGTGTGCCGAATCGGGTGCTGAGACGCCATGCGGATCCTGCCACTGGGGCCGTCCGTGGAGCTCCCTATGGGGCCACGAAACGTGTGAGGGGTCGGTGTGCCGAATAATCGGGTGCGGGTACGCCGTGCGGACCCTGCCGCTGGGGCCTTCGATGGAGCTCCCGCCGGGACCACGAAGCGTGTGAGGGGTGTGCCGACTCGGACACGGGCACGCCATGCGGACCCTGCTGCTGGGGCCGTCGGTTCAGCTCCCGCCGGGACAACGAAACGTATGACCTGTGCGCCGAATCGGGTGCGGAGACGCCATGCGGACCCTGCCGCTGGGGCCTTCGGTGGAGCTCCCGCCGTGGCCACGAAAGGTGTGAGGGGTGTGCCGAATCGGGTGCGGGTGCTCCATGCGGACCCTGCCGCTGGGGCCGTCGGTTCAGCTCCTGCGGGGCCACGAAGCGTGTGAGGGGTTTGCCGAATCGAGTGCGGGTAGGCCATGCGAACCCTGCCGCTGGGGCCGTCCGTGGAGCTCCCTACGGGGCCACGAAACGTGTGAGGGGTGTGCCGAGCCCGGTGCGGATATGCATGATGGTGATGAGATGAGGGCAGATGCAGGGCAGAAGCAGGGATGGGAAGAGGGAGGAGGGGGAGAAGGAAGGAAAAGAAGGAACGCGGGGCGCTGTCTCTTAAGAACGAGGACACAACACCACAGGACGGTTGGGAAAAAGGGCAACGGGTCCTCTTCGCTGGTCCAGTCCGCCGGCCTAGCAGCGCCTCCGGGAGGCAGAACAGCTTTTTTGTTTCTAAGGCGCCCTCGCGGAGCTGCTGAAAGAGACTCAGGCGGAGCTGCGCCAGCTCGGCCTGGACACGCCGATCGTCGTAGTGTACGCGTCAGTGGCCGCACAGCCACACGTCTGGAAACGCTGGAAGAAGATCTCCCGCTTCCCCTCCAGCTTGATGCAATACTGGGAACTCCATTCTCAATATTCTTAATTATCGCGTCAAGGCTGCGAATTCTCAGCAACACCCACTGGCCTCACAGGGTAGCGCTGCACAAATCTGTATGCCTCTCAAGAACCACCGAATCACCCGCCTCCACCGCCGCCAAATGAGACCGCACTGTTTGGCATGAATCTCGAGGTGCGAACCGGCGCACAATGCCTAACCGTGTTTGTCCCGGGCTACTCGGAACGACGAAAACCTGTCACACGCATGTGTCGTTGGCACCACCACTGGCAAAACATGTCACACGCATGTGCTTGCCTCGGACGCTTGCCTCGGGCACCTACGGCAAAACACGCTACACGCATGTGTTTGCCTCGGACGACCGTTGGCACCAGGGTGTGAAGCGATGGCAAAACATGTCACACGCATATGCTTGCCTCGGACGTTTTGCCTCGGGCTGCCGAAATCGACATGCTATATCATGCGCATGCGTTCGCCTGGGGCTACCCAGAGCGACAGAACGTTTAGCACGCGTACACTGGAATCGAGCTACATCATCCTCGAGACCTTGAGAGGGGAACCGACGGAAGCACGTGAGAGAGAGGGAGAAATCACATGGAATCGGACTATCCCGTCCCCAAGAGAGAGAGGGGGGGCTTGAAAACCTGAAGTAAGCTGCAGACGACTTGCACGTGCGAAGACCACGCAAGTCGGAAGGCACTTGCACGCCAGCATTCGTCTGAAGAGGGGCGAGGGGGAGGGGGGGGGGGGGGGGGCGAACGCCATGCAAGTAAACTTGCCCAAATCAAAAAGCAAAAAAAAGGCTCTTGCAGCGCCGCCCGACAGCTCGCGCCAGCCCCCCGCGCGCGCTGAGACCACCTCTCATACGATCCCTCCCCCCTGACGCCCCTGAAAGAAAGCCCATCCCTGGGCCCATCCCTACACACCTTCCCACAGGACCTCTCTCTCCTTCCTCCCCCGTGCGCTCATGGATCAGCTTGGAGCACCTGAAGAAACCACGAGGTACCGATCCCGCTACTCCCTGGACCTCTCCCGGGGTGCGTTCTGACCAGAATTTCGAAGCGAATCCAGCGGTGGCGACGAGGGCCTCCCGGGAGGTCCAAAGGAGGGAAGACCAGGCAAAGGCAGCGGCATCGGCACCTTTTCCTCTTCTTGCCTCATCCCTGCGGTCGGGAGCGGCCAAGAGGGGGGTGTCCAAGAGGGGGGGGTGCAAATCATGACCGGCGGCATGTGCGCGGCCCAGCGGGGGGGCCAGGGACGTAATGAAATAAGAAGAGGCGCCATGAAATCTGGGGAGATATCATGGCCCCCGCCATGATATTCACCCCCCCTAGTCATCACCCCCCTCTTTTCCGCCCCCGACTGCGGGGCCGAGGCGCACGCGTGCGCTGTCCGCCGCCCGGGGAGCCCCAGGCACGCCCACGCCGACGGCCTCCCGGGGCCCTGCAGGCGCGGCTGCCCGGGCGGCGAGCACGCGTGACTCGGGCCGCCCCTCGTGGTGAGAACCCGAAATTTCTCCTCCTCCTCCTCCTCCTCCTCCTCCTGCTCCTGCTCCTCCTCCTCCTCCTCCTCCTCCTCCTCCTCCTCCTCCTCCTCCTCCTCCTCCTCCTCGCGGGTCCCGACGCGGGAGGCTTTTCGCTATTTTCGGCCTCCGGGGGCCCTCGCCGGGCCTCCAGGGCGTCAGAAGGCGATGCAGGATGAGAAACTCGGTCCCCCGGAAGGGGTCCAGACTCCTGGGGGTCGACGCTGGTGAAAAAACACGACGTCGGGGCACTGGGTCCCCGGGCGGTGAGCCCGCGTGAATCGGGACGCCCCCCTCCTGAACACGAAAGCGGGGCACAGCCAGCCCGTACAAGAAGGATGCGCGAAAAAAAATGCAAGGGCCTAGGAAGGCCATGTCAACACTTTGCGTGCTGGGCGCGGCGAGCATCTTGATTGTAGATCGCTCGCGCACCGCTGCCACCTGCGGCTCATTGGCGGACTGACGAGCCCCACAGGCGAAACTAGTCTCAGCCCAGTACCTTTTTGCTGTGCCTTGAGACTGCCACGTCAAAACACGGGTCGACGTGGTTTGATGTGACCATGCTTCTGGTCTTTCGTTGCCGGCGCCCTCGCACGCACCGACACCAGCGTGGTGCGCCAGCCTGTACCTGAGGCATCTTCTTGTCTGTGGCCCAGCCCGGCCTGAGCACCAGCAGAACCCTCTTGATTGCGAAACCTGCTCCCGAGCACGTGCGCGCGGGCACAAATCCGACACGAGGACCTGGCGCCCCTCCTGGACCCTGGATCCGGCCCAGAGCGGAGCGCTCCCCCAGAGACGCGGACCCCAGCATGCGCTGCCTGAGCTCAACCGTCAGAGCTTTCGGCCGACGCGCACGTATACCAGGAGCCTAAAAACACACACACACAGACACCTGGCTGGATTTCGGATACCCTGAACCCAAATACGCTTTCATCTCTTGGAAGTGCACTTCTTACTTCTGCCGCCTTCCGCCGAGCCTCCGCCGGCTTCCGCCGACGGAGGCGGCCTCGTTCTACTTCCGCCAACCTTCCGCCGCCCGTCCGCCGCCTTCCGCCGCGGAAGAGATGACAACCCCTTTTCTCCTCAAAGACAAAGCCCTTGTTTCGGGGGCGCGCAAACATGGATTAGCGACCCGTGGATTTGGCGCGCGGTCGCCTGATCCATGGATCGGGGAAGGTGCCCTCCGCAAAATGCGGCCGGTGCCGCCTCGCTCGGCGGCGGGAACCCACGATCCCCCATGGAAGCGGGGCCCGTCGCTAGTCCACGCCCCCTCGATCCATGTTTGGGATCGCCTGATTGTTGGAGCGCCCCACCTTGGGCGCCCGAGTCATCCGGGGCAGCTCGGGCCCAGGGTAACTCGGGCTTGGATTCCCGAAATACGAACCCGAGTTAGCCCTGACCCGAGTTACCCCTGATGATTCGGGTCTCTGACTATAGGCGAGCCAGGACGCTTCGTCACTGCTTGATGGTGGCCGCTCGGACGCCCACGCCCCGGCGGCCCGAGCCCCAGAGGACCTGCAGTGAGGAGGAGGAGGAGGAGGAGGAGGAGGAGGAGGAGGAGGAGGACGACGAGGACGAGGAGGCGAAGGGGGAGGAGGAGGAGGAGCACCACAGACGTGGAGCACCCTGGCAGCCACGCGCTGGATGCGCGCGCGGGAGCCCGGCACTCCTGGCCACACAGGGCGCCGAGCGCCGGAGAGGCGCGCGGCCACGCGTGCGTCGAGACTCCCGCCCAGGCCGGCCACGTCGTACGGCCGCTTCCGGAGGAGCAGGAGGAGGAGGAGGAGGAGGAGGAAGGAGGAGGAGGAAGGAGGAGAAAGGAGGAGGAAGGAGGAGGAGGAGGAGGAGGAAGAGGAGGAGGAGGAAGGAGGAGGAAGGAGGAGGAGGAAGAGGAGGATGAGGAGGAAGAGGAGGAGGAGGAGGAAGAAGGAGGAGGAGGAGGAAGAGGAGGAGGAGGAGGCCTCGTGCGGGGCCCCGAGCTGCTGCGTGGACGGCGCTGTTACAGGCGCCATGCTAAACCAGAGGCCCAGCGAAGAGCGAGCAAAGGCGGGTGGGCATCTTCGTGCTGACTAGCTGCCAAAACCACCCCAACCCAACCCGAAGACCCGAATTTCGCCCGAATTTCGGGTTGGGGGGGTACGGCTTCCATGTGCTTTTTCAGTGTTCCCCGACCCCCCCCCCACTGGAAATGGAGGGCAAATTGAGGCCTTCGGGTTGGGTTGGGGTGGTTTGGTGGGTGGTGACGTGCCTCAGTCCCGCCCCTAAGCTCCCTCCAGCACGGCAGGAGGACGGCTCTGTAAGGGGCAGCCCCCCCCCTCCGCGGAGGAGGGCGAGCGCCGCAGCCTCAACGCACCTTGCTCCCCCCAGCTGCACCCACACAACAATTCGTCTTGCCTTACGTCATCAGAGCTCGGAGAGGCGTCAGCCGTACAGTCAACCCGCACAGTAAGGATGCGCGGCAAGGATGCAAGGGCCTTGGAAGGGCATCTCGAACCTTTGCGAGCGGGGCGCGGCCAACGAAAGTGTCCAAGGATGGACCCAGGAGGCAAGGATGCAAGCGTACCCCTGGGAGGGATGCCTATCCTTACTCTGCGGGTCGACTGTATGTCACGAGACTCTGCAGCTCGGTCCTCGACCGTCTCGCGCACGTCGGCCCCTAGGCGCGCGTAGGCAGACAGCAGTGAGGACGGGAGACCGAGCGCAGCAAGCGCCCCGCTGTGACGCGGCACAAGAACTACTCAACTCAAATGTCGCGAGGGCCACCCGCTTTGCAACTCGAACCTGAGCATCTGAGAGGCGCTCACACCAAAACGCGCAATGAAAGCCCTCTGACCACTAACGGCCAGAGCAGAGAGAGAGAGAGAGAAAGAGAGAGAGAGAGAGAAAGAGAGAGAGAGAGAGGAAAAGTGAGGGGCATGATGCAACCACACTAAATGCGTATGTATTATCGAAGCCCTCCAGGGCACATAACGACTGCGAAGGGAAATACCCGATGGGTCCCTGCACGAGTGGCAAGGTAGGCCGCACCATGGAAAAAGACTGCCAGAACGACACCTGCTCGAGACGCAGCCCGGCTTCGAGCCAGGCGCACGAGCGCCCCGCGGGGCCCATGAAGAGGTTCGTAGCAATGGTCGGAACAGCGAAAGACGCCTTCTGGTGGCATCCTAGTGAAGTTGGCCACATGATGGCTTGCTGCTTGCTACCCTGCAGTTGTGTTGTTCCCATCGTACTTAAGGGCCAGATCCCAAACATAATTTGGAGTGCTCAGAACAGTAGCGAAACAGTGTCTGCCCGACACGCTGGTGAAGTGTCGAACGAATACCGCCTCCCAGGGCCCGCCACGCGAAAAACCTCCAGTCTCGAAACTCTCTGGTGCACGGGATTCTTTCTGCTGGTCGAGGCTACAGATGGCTGGGACATCCTCACTTTACAGCGAAAGCATGCGGGAAGCGGCCGCCGCCGCAGGAAAGAACGACGGCCGCTTGGGCGACCGGCAACCCAAAAACGAAGCACATGCCTCGTGCAGCCACGACGCCGGGGGCCAGGACAGCCAGCACTCCGATGTCTTGAATGTGATGCGTTCGCCCTAGGCTCAGGTCGACGGTCGGGCATGTCCTCCTACAGGAGGATTTTGGAAGGAAAATGCAAGATAGTCGACACATCGTCCTCTCCTTCTCATCCTCTCCTCCTCCTCCCCTCCCCTTCCCCATCCTCATCTTCTTCCTCCTCGGCGGCGCCACAATGGCCCCGGGCCCACGGTGAAGCAGTAGCGATCATGCAACATGGGCCGGCGGAATGAGCGAAGGCGAAGCGATTGAGTATGCAAAAATAGCAAAACAAAGTCGACACATCGTCCCCGACCATTGTTTTAAAATCCCTCCTGTGGAGGGACAGGGCGCCCGTGGGGCCATGGCCCGAGGGCGGCGGGCCTGCGGCGCCCCGCGGGCTCAGGCCGAGGATGGCTGGGGCCTCTGCGCCCTCCAGCCCGCCTCTGCGCCCGCGGGGCCGTCGCCGTGCTCAGGGCGCCCGCCGCTCTCCAGCTCGGCCCAGCACGCCCGCCGCAGGTGCGCCTGTG
Organism: Prorocentrum cordatum; assembly: GCA_963575745.1. Taxonomy (NCBI): domain Eukaryota; class Dinophyceae; order Prorocentrales; family Prorocentraceae; genus Prorocentrum; species Prorocentrum cordatum. Next base: position 795,550 of record CAUYUJ010015838.1, read on the forward strand.
GGGGGCGCGGCCCCAAGGGCTTGCGGGGGCGCTGCGGCGCTGCGCGCAGGCCCTCGCGCGGGGGCGGCGCGAAGGCGGCCGGGCACTGCGACTGGCCCGCCGCCTCCCCGGGGCCCCTCGAGCGGGCCGCCCCGCGCGGCGAGCCCCCGGGCGCGGGCCCGGGGCGGCCGCTCGAGTGTCCGGCCCCCTCAGGCGGCCTCGGCGCCCCCTGCGCTCCCGCGGATCCGGGGCCGCCGGACGCCAGGAACTCGGGCAGGAGCGACAGCGCGTTCCAGAGCCTGCGGGGGGCCCGCGGTGCGACGGCGACGCCCGCAAGCGGCGGGCCGCCCTCCTGCTCGTCCGAGGACGACTCCGCCTCGCTTTCGGGGAGGAGCTGCGGAGGGTGCCGCATGCTGGCCGCGGGCGCGCCAGAGCGGCGCGCCGCGCCGCCGATGGTGCCGCGGAAGCTGTGTTTTTTGAGCGAGCCTGGCGTGATCCGCTTGAGGTCTCCGCCTGCCTTCCGTGAGCTGCCCAGGACGCCCCAGGGGCTCCCGCTCGAGGCCCCGCCCGTCGCCCGGGACCCCGACTTCCCGCCCGGGAGGCTCCTGCACTGAGAGCTCTCCGCGGCCCAGGAGCCCATCTCCTCCATGATGCACCCGGCCCGCTCGTGCGCTCGGGCAGTCTGCGTGGGGAGCGGCAGCGCAGGCAGGGACAATCGGTCGTCCCGTGCTTCGAGCTAGGACTTGAACCAGAAAGTGCGACGGGGCCCCACACGTGAGGACCCCTTCGCCCAAGACCACAATCATTGATCAAACAAGCGGTGCTTCGAAGAGGTTGGCATATCGGGGGCATCCCAGGCCTGTGAGGCTTCAAGGCTCACATGGCCCAAATAATATATAAGGATAACCCATGCTTCCTGCCTCCTTGCGCTCCCTCCTCATCCTGTAACCACAGGTACCGAACACCCCATTCCAAAGGGATCCCAAGATAACTCCAAGAAAGCCAAAGAACACCCCAACAACATCGCCGTGGCATGGACACGAACGTGTCTCTTCACTTCCGTGACTCGGGGCACTCGCCAGGCGATCTTTTCTGCATGGGCTGGTGGGGGCACGCGAAGCGCCAAGAAATTCGTGCCGCGCGTGCCTGCTCAAGGCAAGCCCACGCGCTGCTGCCAGGAAGCTCGCCCTGGGCGCACCCCGTCGCCGCGCCGCTGCAAGCTCGGCTTCGCGCCATGAGGAAACCTGCAAACGATGCGCACCTGTCTTGGCTAAAGCGTACGTTGGGGTCTCGGAGGCCCTTTGCTAGCCATTCCAGCCACAACTCAAGTGGCTTCAAGGGGCCCTCTAAGTTAAAACACATTCCGTACCAACAGGACAAGCCGGCAACGCCATCCCAGCTACATTGTTCCGCCGCCATGGCCGTGGCTGCTTTCCATAGCCGACGGGGCCCGACTTCGTCCCGATTCGCCTGGATAATTGAATATCCTTCCTGTAGAGCGACAGGCCCAACTTAATGCTAACGAGCGCGACCCTGGGGAAGATAATTATCCTGGCGAAGGACCCAACCATATGCAGTCGTGGGTACCGCAATTGTGAATATCTTCTTCGGTGAAGCTCCCTATGGGGCCACGAGGCGCTGCACTGGGTGGGGGGGAACGCATGCGGGCGGTAGCACTGGGGCCGTCGGTGGAGCTCCCAATGGAGCCACGAAACGCTGTACTGGGTGGGTGAAAATGCCAAGTTGGGCGTGTGGGACGCATGCGGACGGTCCCACTGGGGGCTTCGGTGGGGGCCACGAAGCGCTGCACTGGGTGGGTGAAAATGCCAACTTGGGCTTCCGGACGCATGCGGACGGTCCCACTGGAAGCTTCGGTGGAGCTCCCCATGGGGCCACGAAGCGCTGTACTGGGTGGGTGAGACTGCCAAATTGGGTGTATGGGACGCATGTGGCCACCCCCCACTGGGGCCTTGGGTGGAGCTCCCTATGGGGCCACGAAGCGCCGTACTGGGTGTGGTAGACGCATGTGGCCACCCCCACTGGGGCCTGAGGTGGAGCTCACTATGGGGCCACGAAGCGCCGTACTGGGTGTGGCGGACGCATGTGGTCCCCCCCGCTGGGGTCTTAGGTGGAGCTCCCTATGGGACCACGAAGCGCCGTACAGGGTGTGGCAGACTGTGTTACCCCCCCCTGGGCCTTACGTGGAGTTCCCTATGGGGCCACGAAACACTGTATTGGGTGTGGCAGACGCATGCGGTACCCCCCCCCCCGGGGCCTCACGTGGAGCTCCCTGTGGGGCCACGAAACGCTGTACTGGGCGGGTGAAACGCAATGAAGGAGGGAGGAGGGGGAGGAGGGGGAGGGAGTCAGTGGGACGCAGGGCGCTGCCTCTCCAAAACGAGGACCCAACACCACAGGATGGGTGGGGAACCTGATATTGCCACGAACCCCGACCTTGAAATGCAGGTGGAGATAAAACCGATGAATTTTGACTCGTGGGGCTCTCCTGTGGAGCCTCTTGGAGGCCTCCTGGACCATCTTGGGGGCTCCCTGGGCCGCTTGGGTCGATCCGTCGGCGACTCGAGAGGCCCTCTTGGACCATCTTGTGGACCATCTTGGGGCCGTCCGTGCCTCCGGGGGGCTTCCTGAAGGGCTGTGTGGGGATCTGAAAGCTGGCTTGGGGCTCCTGGGCAGGGGAGCCCAGAATCGAATCGATAAGTCGGATCGGCGATCGAAATGAATCGGATCGGCGGAAACCGGCAGCCGAGTCGGGAAAAGTCGAATCGGCGGAAATCGGCAGGCTGGCAGGCCTCCGTTGAGAAATCGGAGCCCAAATCGGAATCCAAAGTCGAATCGAATCGGAATCGGAAACCATCGGCATCGAATCGGATCGAATCGGAGGAATCGAAACGAGCCCTGTCCTGGGTGGGGAAAAAACGCCCACGAGGCAGCGCACTGCTCGGCCGCGGCGGCGCGGGCGGACGGCCGCGGCCCGAGGCAGGCCGAGAGGGGGAAGGCGGCAGGCACGAGCGGCGAGCCTTCCCGAGGGCCCGCGCCCTCGCGGCCTCCTCCGCTTCCTCCTCCTCCTCCGCCTCCTCCTCTTCCTCCTCCTCCTCCTCCTCTTCCTCCTCCTCCTCCGCCTCCTCCGCCTCCTCCTCCTCCTCTTCCTCCTCCTCCTCCTCCTCCTGGTTATCCCATCCCATTCGTTCTCCTCCTCCTCCTCCTCCTCTGGACCCCGGGGCGCGACCCCGCGGCTGCGCGGCCGCGCGGGTGCGCGGTCTCACGGCTGGCACCCGAGAAAGAAAACGCCCCGTGGCCGCGGGGTCGCGGCCCGGGGCCCAGGGGCCAGGGGAGCCCAGAATCGAATCGATAAGTCGGATCGGCGATCGACATAAGTCGGATCGGCAAACATCGGCAGCCGAGTCGGGAAAAGTCGAATCGGCGGAAATCGGCAGGCTAGTATGCGCCCAATCGGAAATCGGAGCCCAAATCGGAATCCGAAATCGAATCGAATCGGAATCGGAATCCATCGGAGTCGCATCGAACCGAATCGGAGGGTTCGAAACGAGCCCCGAGGGGCCCGACCCGCGAGGTCGCGGAGGCGGACGCGTCGTCGAAGCCCACGAGGAGGGGGCGGCCCTCCTTGAAGGGGCCCTGGGACACACAAATAAATACACACAAATAACAGGAATCCCCATATTTTCCCATATTTTCTGGGTTTCTGTCTTCCCCATCACTTCCCATATTTTCGCATATTTTCCTGGGAATCGACGATTCGTTGTGTCTGTGTGTTTTTTCCTCTCCTGACTCTTCTCCGAAGGCTCGGACGGCCTCCGGCCACCGAGGTCTCCTCTCGGGAGGCCGGAGGGCCGCTGAGAAGCCCTCCAGTGGCTCCGGAGGCCTGCCCCCCCTCGCCTGCTCCCTTTGGCGTGCCGCCGAGGTGCGAAGGCTTGCTGCAAGAGATCTCGGGGCACGTCATTCGCTGCTTCTGCGCGTCGTCGAGGAGGAGGGGCCCTGGGACACACCAACAAATAGGCACGAGTGACAGGATTCCCCATATTTTCCCATTTGTTTTTAGGTCTTCGTCTTCCCCCCATTTCCCATATTTTCCCATATTTTCTGGGGAATCGAAGATTAGTTATGTCTGTGTGTGTTTTTTCCCTCCTGAGTAAGCTGCCCCAGGGCTCTGCGGGCCCATCGGAGGACAGGAAAGTGTCGTGGGGCACCCGCCGGCAGGTCGGTGTTCTCATGCGGTGCTTACTCCACCAGATGCCACTGCCGCGGACAGACGGGTGGCCGCTCGCAGAAGAAGGAGGGACGAGAGAGATGAAGCTGACGCCTTCATCGACAACGGCGCAGGCCTCGATCTCCGCCCGTTGTCCTGAACATGCAGCTTTTCATGAGCTTGGACATCCAGGGGCCCGTTCCGAGCCGCAGGACAAGCATGAGCCTGGCAACTGCGAGAAAACCGGACACAAGGTGAGGTCGAGAGATGGGCTCAAGCAGGGCGCGATGTTCAAGAAACCAATCACTCAGGTGGAATCCGATGGTCAGGGCAAGACCAGTCAGCATCAAGCCGGGAAATCGGACCAAGTCGAAAGGTGCGTCGGATCGGGCTGCGTCGGCACGGAATCGAAACCGAACCAGATCGGCTACCCCATGATTCACAACGGCGCCGTGCAAGCATCGGGCCGCACCAGATCGCTGGAAGGCCGGAACCGAATCGGCGAGGGCCCGCCGGGAAGCGATGTCGAATCGGACCGACTGGATCGAAACGGACCCTGCGCCAGGCGAGCTATTTGAGCGTCCGCGGCACATCGTCCTCGTCCGCGGCAGCTTTTCTGTGGACCTCCTCGCCCGCCGTCTCCTGCGGCGCCGCTCTGCGCGCCTGGGGCGCGAGGGGCGGCATGCGTGCTAAAGGTGCTGAAGCAGAGCAGGCGACGATTGCAGAGTTTCCCAGCAGAGCCCTGGCTTGAAGCGGAAACTCTCTGCTGCGAGGAGCAGCACTAAAGGAACCGACCGGTACGTTCTGGGTGTCGCCGGAAAAAGTGGCGTGCCGCAGAAAGGTTTGACGGTGTGTCGCGCTCGTTCGCGTTCCGACACACATGCGCACGCACGTGCGTATTGAATGGCGCATGCGCGATTTACGATATCGAAACGCTTTGCACGGGATTTGCCGTGTCTATCATGCGTGTGTGCCCGGGGCAAGGCATGGTAGCAAGTCAGACCGTCACATGGCAAATGTCGCACGTGACACGGTCAACCCTGACTCCGGATCCGCCCTACTTTGGGGAAATTCGTAAGTGGGGCTTGGAATTTCCGCCTTGCTTTTCAAGCCCCGCTGATGCCAATTTCCGCCCTACTTTTCTGTTGCTGTTTCTGTGGATTTCCGCCCTATTCTATGTTGGGTGCAGCAATTTCCGCCCTACTTTTTCGGCTCCTTTTAGGTGGATTTCCGACGCAATTTTAAGTTGGAAAAAAAGCCAAAGTAGGGCGGATCCGGAGTCAGGGAAGACCCTACTCTTGCGCATTGGGTCGAGCCCGCGAGATCTGCAAGCACCCCAGGCCCAGGCGGCACCACTCCCTTCCGTCCAGACGGGTTGCGGCGTCCGCTTCGCACTTCCAGTGCGCCAGGTGCGAGCAGGTGCCCCAAGAGAAGCACTCAGAATCAGCGAAGGACGCCCCCCCCCCCCCCGCATCGGGAGCGGCCAAGAGGGGGGTGTCCAAGAGGGGGGGGTGCAAATCATGACCGGCGGCATGTGCGCGGCCCAGCGGGGGGGCCAGGGACGCAATGAAATAAGAAGAGGCGCCACGAGATCTCGGGAAATATCATAGCCCCCGCCATGATATCCACCCCCCCCTAGTCATCACCCCCCTCTTTCCCCCCCCCCCCCCCGTTGAGCTCCGAGTCGGGCACGGCGGGAGGGCCGGAGGCAGAAAGGGCTCGGTGCCATTCGTTCCCGAGGAGAGGCCGGGGCTCGGCGGCCGGGCCCCCTCTCACAGAAGAGAGGCGCGAGAGCGGCGTGCGTCTAGCAGTGTCGGTCTGGCTCGCACAGCTCTCTCTGCCAGCTCCCTGCTGCTCCTGGCGCGAAGGGGACTCTACAAAGGCAGGGGGGGAAACGAGGAAAACACCAAGAAAACCGCCCCCCCCGTTAATTAACGGGGGGGGCGGTTTGCCCCCCGTTAATTAGAAACATGAAGTATGAAGGCGTTGGAAATAGATTGGGTTTCCGCCCGCCTCCTGCAGAGGAAGGGAGAGGGAAAACCACTCGACTCTTGAAGTAGGAAGGCGCTGAAAGTAGATTGGAATCTGGGAATCCAAAAATACCTACTTCCAACGACCGATGGGTATACTGCGAGCGAGAACAGGCTCACGTCAGCGCTGTGAAGGGCTACAGCTGGGGAGCGCGAGGATTCCAGGCCACTCCAAGCGCCTTCCTCCAAAGCCTCCGACTCCAACATCCCGAAGATGGCTGGGCTCGGGCTTGTACACTATTACGGCCTGATGACGCAGACTACGTTAACCCCGACCAAAACCAATGAACACGCTCCAGCTTGTGCGACATGATATCCGACACGAGGTCCACCCAGATCGGCGCTACCACGACAAGCAGGACAGACTACACATATATATATATATATATATATATATATATATATACACACGCACGCAGAAACATGTTTCCGAAGCAATGGCATGTCGAAACGGCGTGCAAGCGGCGTCGTTTTTGTGTTGTCCGGTCATTTCGAAGTTTGTGTTGGCAATTCGCTTTGACCAGTCAGTAGCCTTGCTGGGAGGTCAGTCGTCGTCATCATCGTCCAGCGCGGAATTGTAGTCATAGATCTTCTTCTGGCACCACTCGTGCATCCAAGAACCACACTGGTCCAAATAATGCGCCTCGACTCGGAATGTACACGTCGCGTTAAAGCAGTTTCGAGGTTTTGAAAAAGGTGGCAAACAATCTTCTTCTTCGAAGACCTTCCAGACAACATCTTTGCATGCCATTTCCTGGTAGGGTTGGCAAGCAGACGCTCTGTATGGCTCGGTCCACTTGACGCTGGCCACCACTTCGACAAATGTATCATGCAGAGGTTTGATCACCATGTCACTGCCTTTGCCACCCGGTGAGGGAAACCTCTGGCTCAGGGGGCATTCGAACAAGTCCTTTGCCTTTTCTGCATAGTCATGGAATTTGAACCGCTTCCACCAGCTCTCCAGCCATCGATTCAGCGTAAACCTGGTGAAGAAGTCAATGATCGACACGCAGAGCACGCGGCAAGCGGCCGGGTCCTCGCCGAAGCACGACGGCGCCTCGAGGCAGTGCCTGCCCTCCATGTCGACCCTCTGGCCGGGCGCGTAGACCTCGAACAAAAAGGAGTAGTCGATCAAGGGAGCGTCGGCGGAACCCTCCTGGGACAGAAACTCCAGGTCGCCTGCCACCGTTTCCTGCAGTGCTGCCCACTGCGCCCGCATCTCAGTGCTCGCAGCCGGCGCTGTCGGGTTCATGCCCAACGCTGCAAGCGTCTGAACCAAATCCTCGCGTGCTGCGCTCTTCGCTGGGAGGGGCTTCACGTCGTAGTATGTGGCTGCACCCAACGGCTGGAGGTCTGCCGTGGAACGCGAAATTGCAAGCCCGCGCAACTGAGCGCTCGCTGGCATCACCACCCAGTAGCGGTCATCGTGCACGAACGCCAGCACGGGTATGTTCAGGGATGTGCGATCGAGCGCCGCCTCCGCCCAGCAAGCATCCAGGGACGCAGGCTGACACGCCGCGTTTGCAAGATCGGCATGGCGAGCCAAGGGGCCCACGAGGCGGTCAGCGAACTCCTCGTACTCCTGCTCTCTGACGCTCTTCGCGAGAAACCGGCCGTCTCCCGAGACAACAAAGAGTGAGCCCGAGCGCGACGCGGCATCCTCTCCCTTCACCCTGGCGCTCGAGAAAGACCTCGCCACCTCGGCAAGCACCTGCCTTGCAAGTGGTGGCCTTGCTGCATAAGGAGATATGGTGCCAGACCTTTCATCCACAAACCCACCAGGAGCTCGCACGCCAGCCAGGAGCTCAGAGTTCAACATGCCCTCAGCCATGGATCGGATTATCACGGCCACGTGGGCGGCAACCTCGTCGGCACTTTCATCGCCGAAAGAATGGCCAGCGGCGATCTCCTGGCACGTGTACGCATCTCCACCCGCGTCCAATACGCAGGATGTTCCCTTCCGACATTGACCGTCCTCGTCGCACTGCTTCCCCCTTGGAATGAAGCATTCCCCTTCCTCGTTCCAGCCGACCACTTCGTCAGGCTTCCCGCTGCCGATCTTGAGGCAGCTCAACGCCACGCGTATTCGCTTCCCCTCGAGGTCCGTTACCTGCTCCGCGGGGCAGCCGTCGGAAAACAGCCAGCCCCCGCCTCTGCACGGACTCCCCGCATGCCCCGCAGCCGACAGCTGCGGCCTCAGCTCAAGGGAGGTGCGGAAACCTGAAGCAGAACCTGGAAGCGCCACAAGGAACAGCACATGCAGACCGCCCATGATGCTCCCAAGCAAATCGGATTCGCAAACAACTGTCTGATGCTCAGACGCTGAATTGATCTCTCATGACAAAGCAGCTGAGATCATACTTCATCGTATGAGCAGGAAGTGCTACGGATGGCCAGATGGCGTGCGAGCGGCTTGTGGTGCTCCCCGCCGAACTGTGAATTGTTGCTAGACTGCAAGACCTGGCAGCCTGGGGAACCTGTCGACCAGAACGGTCTACACCCGGTCAGCGTTTGGACACGGTCAGCGTGTCGCCGCGGCAGCCCCGGCGACATGCTGTGCCCTGCAGGCGGATAGCTTGTCGCGGCGCTCCACCGGGGCGCGAAGAGCGGAAACGCTCGGGACGCCGACGCCTGGGAGGGAAACGAGGGATGGCGTGTCGCGCCGCAGCATGATGGGCCAAAACCGGCGGTGCGACAAACTACGCCCCCCCCCCCAACATGACAGACGACTGTGAGTCTCACATGCTAGCAACATTCTCCTGCATTTGGGCGGCTCCGCAGGCTCGGGGAGCGGGCGGGGCGGGGAGAAGCCGGCTGGTGCGGTCACGACACCATGGCTGGCTCGTGCAATGCCGCGGAGACAGACGGAAGCAGGGGGGGCTATCACATGGCCACCATTGGGCGAGCAATAGATAGAGAGAGGTATACAGAAGGAACATGTGGGAGAGAGATGGAGAGACCGAGGGAGAGAGAAAGATGAAAATGGAGAGAAAGGGAGAGAGAGAGAGAGAGAGAAAGAGAGAGGAACAACATATGTCTATATATGTATATACACATGTACACACATATATTTACATATAAATAGATGCACATACATATATATATATATATATATATATATATATATATATATACATATGATACCGGAAAATAACCCAAACATATTTTTGTTGGGGCAATGGGGCTATATGGGCTATATGGCTATAAGGGGTATCGT
>CAUYUJ010015838.1:810000-849283 GCA_963575745.1 Prorocentrum cordatum
AAGCATATCCACAGCTTTGTGCATGTCGACGGCGAGGTTCCACAGAAACGGGAGATCGCACGCCGGCTTCCCCAAATGCACGATTTTGATGAGAAGCTTCTTCGCCTCTTTCGCTGTCGCGTGCATGTAAGCCGCGAGGAACGCGCGCCACTTCTTGTAGTTCGCAGCAAACGCCGCGAGGGTGGGCAAGGGGGCGCCTCACGTGCAGGGGGGCCGTCAGGGACCTTTCCCTTTTGCCTGCGCTTGTTGAGCCAGGCGACGAGCTTGTTCTGGGTTGCTTCACTCCATTGGCCTTCCTGGCGGCGCTGCATTCCGCAAGACGCCTGTATGTAATTCATCTGGTTGTTCACCTCCTTCAGTAAGAGGTCGGTCTTCGACGGGTGCACGGTCAAGCGCCCTGCGTTCACGTCACCAATAACATCCACAACGCGCGGGCGGACGCGGTCCGCGACCGGCACGGGGGCAACGGGCGGCCCCGAAGGGGCAGCCGGCTCCAAGAGGCGGATGATGTCAGCAGCTGCCGAGCCCGAGGGTTCTGACGGATTGCCAACGCTCAAATCCAGGCGCGCCCGTTTACCATCACGGGTCAACACAACGCGACCAGATACCGCAATCGAGGTGTTCATACCTGCTGTGAGACTTCGACACAAATCTTCGGATCAGCCCGCGCGGGGGCAACTTGAGCCGATGATGGCTACGGACAGGGTGGGGCGAGTAGGAGGAGGGGGGGGGGAAGTTGAAGGCGGAGGAGGAGTAGGAAAAGGGGAATCGCCTGGAGCCATGAGGAAATCCGCGGCCCCAGAGGTCCACACCCTTTTCCTTGGGATGGTTTTTCGCTCTGGGTCGTTTTTGATGGTTCTGGGGCCCGAAAACGGTCCCTGGACGCCGAAACGGATTGGCGGAAGGGCACCGAGCGTGCTTCCCCTCTCTAGGAGGAGGGAAGGGAGGAGGGGGGAAGGAGAGGTGGATTAAACCGCCGAGCCCTGGATTAATCCAGGAAGTACAGAAACAAAAAGATAGGACAGGGATGATAACGAGGAGGAGGAGGAGGAGGAAGACCAGAGAGATATGAATAGAGCAAAAGGAGGAGAAAGTATGAGGGGAGAGGATGGGGGGGGAAAGGAGGAGGATGAGAAAGAGGAGGAGGACGAAGAGAGGAAAGCAGAACAGAGCACGGAAAATAGGGATCTTGGGGGGGGGGGGGGTGTGAGCATATATATATATGTATACATATATATATATATATATATATATATATATAAGAACGAGAGAGAGAGAGAGAGAGAGAGAGAGAGAGCTTGAAGGATGTGCTAACGAGTTCTGCACGATGGCCTCACGATCAGCGGGCGCCGCTCCGAACGCGACCACCGTCGGCGACCTCCTCGATGGGCGTGCCGGGCTCGGCGCCGCCACTGGGCGAAGGCGGCTGCCTCGGCTCGTCGGCGCCGGCCGCGCGGAGGGCCGCGCTGGCGCGCCCGCGCTGGACCTTCTCCCCAGCCCCGCGGGTCTTTTTCTGCTTCTTGGGAGGGTCGGCGGCGTCGTCCGGCGCGGTCTCGCTCTCGCCTCTGTGCTTGGCCGCGCCCTTGCTGGCCATCGCGGCGGCGCGCCCATCGGGGGCCGGCGGGCGCCGCGGCCCTCGCTCTTTTCTGTCCAGAAGGGGCGCGGGGGCGGCGGGAGAAGCAACGTCGGTCTCTCCAGCCCGAACCGTGCGCCGCTCTGGCCTCGCGGCATTCAGCCTCGCAAGACCGTGACTGGGACTGATCCTCTGGCGAGTGGCGGCGACGAGGTGGAGCGCGCCGCAGGCGCTCGCCCAGAGGCGTAGGGGGGCGCGGCGCGCGCGGCGACAGCGCCGCCGGCCGCTGGCAGCTAGGCGGACGGCTCTCGGACGAAGGTGCGCCGAGCGGTGCGCCGTCGAGCTCGGCCAGCGGATCCTGACCGAATCCGCGCCAGTACCCCGCGATTGTCAGAGTCCACTAACGCCTACATTCGTCTAGCTGCTGGGGGCCCCACGAATTCCAGAGGTGGTGGAGATTCGCTGTGGACATCACGAGCGCGATGCTCAGCGGGGCGCTCGACTGCGCGGGCCTGGGATCACGCGCCCAGCCGTGCGTTCCTCGCGTTTCGAATGTGAATTCCGCGCGAAGCTCGGGGCCCATCGCGTAGACGCTGAACGAGGTGCGACGGTGACCGCATGGTGCCGCGTGCACGCGAAGCACGCAATTTCCTCGTCGAGCTCGGCGAACGGCTGAGCATCTTCCGAGAGTGCCGTGGCCGGCACTTCTGGGGGGGGGGCGCACTTGGCGGGCTCGGTGCCATCGCGGGTGCCTTACTGGCAAGCATCCGCAGCGAGTGAGACACGGCTGCCGCGCGGCGTCTGCGCGGAAATGGCAGGCGCGACCGGGGCCCGGGAAGCCCTTGAGCCGAGCGTGGCCTTGTGGAGCAGATGACGTCGACGCCGCGCGCCTTGTCTCGCTGGGCCGCTGCGACGGGCGCTCCAATTCGCAAGCTGGGGGCCCGCGCGGCGGCGGCATCATTGGAAGCGCGCTCGGGAGACGGACCGTTGCCAGCGGCCCCGCTGGGCTGTCGACTCTTGCCCAGGTGCTTGGCGGGGGCGTCGGAGACCGAGCCCGCAGCGCGGCTCGACAGGCAGTCGACGCGAGTGCCGCGTCTTCTGGCGACGCCACTTCCTCGGTGGATGACTAGGCTGGCGAGGGCGCGGAACGCGAGCGTCGAGGCGGCGGCGGGCCCGAGGCCTCGATCGGCTTACTCCGAAGCATGATGACGCGCGCGCGGCAGCGAGTGGCCGCCAGCGCGCAGCGGCGCGCGCGGGGGCCAGCGCGCGGGCCCGCGGTGCGCGAGCTACAGCCAGCAGATCAGCGCGCGTCGGCCGGGCGGCGCGCAAGCCTGCTGGCGAAAAACGGCAGCAGCATCGTGAAAGTGAATGCTTCTTCCCGATCCGCTTCTCCCCGATCCTTCCTGCTACTTCTGCGCCCAGAATGTCTGCGCATGCGCTCACCTACACTCATGTCGCAGCGAATGCCAACCGCTGCAACATGGACACACAACGATATGCGCCCCCGACCTGCCGCGCTACAACATGTCAACCAATCACACTGTGTCATGTGGCAAACCCTCCGACAAGATGAGGATGGGGAAGGGCCAGTGGTTCCAAGGAGGATGGAGCACCGGCGCTTCCCATGCGCATGATAATATACGCTACTTCTCGGAGGTCGGCTTGCGCTCGCGCGCTGATAGCACTGCGAGCCTGCCGGTCGACGCGAGGGCGGCCGTGCGCGGCGCGTGTGACCGCTAACGGAAGCCACCGGCCCACGTTTTGACGGGCAGATATATCGAGACTGCCCTCGAACAGTCCGTCCGCGATCACATCGCGGCCATCTTCCCCGCACAGGGCCTAGTTGACCCGAGCGCAGCAGGTCGCGGAGCCAGAGCCCGCACGGCAGTGAAGAACGTTCTGCCGGAGGCTGAGGCCCCGCAACTGCGATGTCTGCGGCCGCCCCCGCCGCGTCGAGACAGAGCTCGATTTGCAGCGCGAGTTGCTGTTGACCACCTCGTTGGCGACGGGCCGCCTCAAGGCCACGAGGCCCTTTGAGCACCTCATGGGGCGCGGTGGCTGGAGCGAGGTCGCGGTCTGTCGGCGCGATTGCGGTCGTCGGCTAACTTGCGAAAGTGCTTCGTGCAACTGTTTTGATCGCCCCGCGCTGCCAACCCAGTACGCGTCGCGCATGCTTGCTGACGAACGCTCGGTGAGGACCCGCGTCTCCGGCGACCGCGCGCAGGACGGTGGCCCCTCGCGGGGCTCGCCCTGCGTCGGCGCCCTCCTTTTTTCCTTTTCGGAACGCTGCGTCGCTGTGCATTTCGAGCTTGCGTGCGCAACGCATGGGTGGATAATGGGCGCGTCGTGGCGTGGCCTGCGCCCATCTCGCGAGTGCGCTGAGCTCCCGCACGCGGCCCCACGCTGGCGCCGCTGCGTGGCGCTGGCACGCGACAACGTAGACGTGCAGATCGATTCGGGTGATGCGCTTGAAAGCCAGAGCCATGGGCAGACGGAGGTACTATGTGGCCAGGCTTTCTGGAGCGATCTCGGAGTTGGATTTGCCAGCCAGGTCAGCCCTTCCTATTGTTTGCAGCGCCTGATTGCACTCGATCCCGCCCAGTTCACATCCGCCGCAGCGCGCGGGGGAAAGACGCGTCCAACAACAACTCAACATTCCTGCGCTGACACCCAGCTCACCTTTACCAAACGCATCCTCCAGACATTGACGTAACTTGGCCTTTTCCTGCGGCGATCCTGTGACCCTGGTGTAGTCGACATTTTTGGTGACCAGTAGGACGAGATTGCCATCTTCACATTTACCGATGTCCTCGCTGTCGTATAATAATGTTCAGATGGCTCGGTACATTTGGCGGTGATCTTGGTGGGTTGATGAGCCGGCATCTCGGGGCACCCTTGCACCCGGTGCCTGGTTTCTCTGCGCGGGGAACTTCGCGTGCCGGGTCGGAAACCACGTGCACCCTCTACTTTGCGCAGGACTGCGACGGTTTTAGGAGAGAGCTCAAATTGAATTGGGCGCTCTTCCTCGCCGATTCCCTCCGCAAGTTCCTGGTAGTTGACGTCTTTCGAGAAGGCTTCCTTGGCGCCCCGCGTATCGTTCGTCCATCCTCGCGCTGGGAGTCGTGATGAGGGTGCTGCGCGTGCGACGATGAAACAGGCGTCGGCGTCCACGAAGCCTCGGAAGGTCAGCCTCGTGCGGGGAGGTTCAAAAATTCTGCCATGAGTCTGATTTACTTCGTGCTCGTTTTCACTTGCGCACCCACCTTCAGTCAAGGATGTCGCGCGCTCCTCGGCGCGAAAGCCGCGAGAAGCAGTTGTGATCTACCCATGCTTGCAGTTCCCCGATCATGGCGGCAGCGACGGCTGCGGCGCGCTGTCGAAGCTCTTCGGAATTGAGCACGTCAGCGTCACGTTCGACCACTGAATTCTGGGTTCCTGCCACGTAGACCCGGCGGCGTGCACAGCGACCGTCGGGAACAGGATGATTCAGCATGAATTTGCGTATCTCGTCTGGGGCCAACATTTCCTCGCGGGCGTCCCCAGCCTCATCGGTGTCGACGGCCAATGTGGTCTCGAGAGATGCAGCACCTACTGTGAGGTAGCGGTGGTGCTGACGTACCTGCGGGCAAGACTTGTGGTAGTGGTCATGATGGAGCAGGTTAGGTCTCCGCCTCTACGGTATCCTCGAAGGCGACCGACCCCGTGCGCAACGCATCCTTCACGATGACTGCCTGTTGGTCGTAGTGTCGATACGGTAATGATCGCTCAACTTCGTGAGGCCCCTCCTCGATGGTGGATAGCCTCCCGTCGTCGTGTGTGGAATCGTCGGGGCGTGTGCTGGCTTCCGAAAAATCGGCGCTACCTCCCCGAGCGTCTGCAATGTGGAGCTCATCTTCCACGCAATATCCGAAGCAGCGTGAAGCGACCTGTCCAAGTGAGATAGCGCATTGTTCTGCGGTCCGGACGTAGGAGATCGACCAGGCTTAGTGTGCCAGCCTCGAACCTCCACCGAACGTTCACTTCGCGATGGCCCCGTCGCCACCACGCCAACAGTGAACCGCTTCGACTGTCCTCGTTCATGATGCGCCCGAGGCCGCGGCGCCGACTTGGATGGCCGCGACTTCGCGAAGATTTGACAAAATATTTGAGGCACAAGGCCACAAAGCACACGTCAGTGGTGACAGTGGCGACCGTGCTGGTGTCAACACGGCCAAAGCGTTGAAGAGTCTTAGCCGAGAGGCTCATGATATGCTGGTCTACCTTCATCCATGCCTGACCGTGGGGTGTAGCAAATTGGCTCACGAACCGTCGTGCATCTCCGGCGGCATATCTGTCGGGTGCTTCGGTTGTTCATGGTCACGGTGACTTGTTGGGCACGCATCTTGAAGACTGCGGCTGGACGACCCCGCCCGCTCACATCTTTGGTGAATTAATCTTGGTAGATGCCGACCAAGTCACCTGGTTTGCGGTCCAGGGTCTGGCCTGCGACTGTGGCGTTGGTCTTGGAGGCTCGGCTTGTACGCTAGATGGCTGATGCTTGTGCAATCCGTTGCAGCGCGATCTATCTTAGCTGGTGCGATGTGCGGGCCGCGCCTGCTGCATCATCCGGGAATGCCGACATGTCTGGCAACATTCGCGGTTGCATCCCGGGTCGCGCGTTGCATGGCTTTGCGCCTCCACGGGAAGGAATTGCCTGCAAACGCAACTTCAGATAGTAAGTCGGGCACGCTGGTTCCCAGTCCTTCACGCCGAAATTCTTCTTCAATGCAATGCATGGCGCGTCGAAGGATTGCATCGAGTCGTTCGACTACGCGGGCGCGCTGGTCGAGGGCTCTTTCTCGGACCGCGATGCCGCGTCGATCGAAGAATGGTTTAGCTGCGGCACCAAGGACACCGCGTTCGCCATCCACTATCAGTGTCTTGAACGGCCCGAAAACCGAGATCCAACATGCTAGGATGGAGCTGCGTCCAGCATCGCTGGTGTCACCTTCGAAAGCGATGCTGCATGCCATCCGCCGGCTCGATCGACCATGCGCCTGGTCGGGCATTGGCGGTAGAAGAGGATACTCCCTCTAACTTCGTGATCGGGAGCCGTGACCAGCTCGACCGAGGGTGTGATGTGAGACGCGTTGCTGGCCCGGGCCCAGCGCTGGCGGCATGCGTCTACCACGGACGGCGGCGATGACTTGGATGAGTGCACTCGGGCACCGGGCTGCTGTAAGTCAGAGTAAGGGGGCCGAACGGTCAATCACTGTCCCTGGGTGCGTGGATGAAGTGGGATTCCGCGGTGCGTATTGTTGGTGTTGTTGTTGTTGTTGGTTGTTGTTGTTGGTTGTTGTTGTTGTTGTTGTTGTTGTTGTTGTTGTTGTTGTTGTTGTTGTTGTTGTTTGTTGTGTGTTGTTTGTTGTTTGTTGTTTGTTGTTTGTTGTTTGCTGTTTGTTGTTTGTTGTTTGTTGTTTGTTGTTTGTGATTGTTGTTGTTGTGTGTTGTTTGTTGCTTGTTGTTTGTTGTTGTTGTTGGTGTTGTTGTTGTTGTTGATGTCGTTTGTTGTCGTCGTCCCACCCGCAACCCGCCGCGCGACCCACCCGCGACCCACCCCGCGACCCACACCGCGACCCACCCGCGACCCACCCGCGACCCACCCCGCGACCCACCCCGCGACCCACCCCGCGATCCACCCCGCGACCCACCCGCGACCCACCCCGCGACCCACCCGCGACCCACCCCGCGACCCACCCCACGACCCACCCCGCGACCCACCCGCGACCCACCCGCGACCCACCCACGACCCACCCCGCGACCCGCCCGCGGCCCACCCCGCGACCCACCCGCGACCCACCCGCGACCCGCGACCCACCCGCGACCCACCCCGCGACCCACCCGCTACCCACCTTCGACCCAAACCACGTTCAAGGCACAAACCACCATTTCCGGCGCCTGCGGTGGGCTTGTCTTGCACTCCTTCCAGGTGGAGAGCCCGCGGCCCACCCCGCGACCCACCCGCGACCTACACGCGGCCCAAACCACGTTCGGGGTACAAGCCACATTTTTCGGCGCCCGCGGCGGGCATCTTTTGCATTCGTTTCAGGTGGAGAGCCCGCGGCCCACCCGCGACCACGTTCAGGGTACAAACCAATTTTTTCGGCGCCTGTTGCGGGCATATTTTGCGTTCGTTCCCGGTGGAGAACCCGCGGCCCACCTGCGACCCAAACCGCGTTCAGTGTGCAAACCAATTTTTGTCGGCGCCTGCGGCGGGCTGCTTTTGCATTCCTTCCAGGTGTAGGTGGAGAGCCCGCGACCCACCCGCGACCCAAACCACGTTCACTGAACAAACCAATGCCGCACAAACGCGGCGGCAGATTTTTGCATGCCGTCTGAACCCGCAACGACCTCTTCAAGCCCCGCGCATCCACACAAGGCCGTCCAGCAACTGTGCCCTGGCGAGTTGCCTTGATCAGAGAAGTCGGGGAGCATAAAGTGGAAAAAGAGATTGCGTTGCCGCTATCTTGGGAAAGGAGGGGGAGGCAGGAGGAGTAAACAGGGGACGAGGGGGACGCGGAAGAAGAGCGGATGTAAGGATAATGTGGAGAAAGAGGAGGAGGAGGAGGAGGAGGAGGAGGAGGAGGAGGAGGAGGAGGAGGAGAGGAGGAGAAGGAGGAGGAGGAGGAGGAGGAGCAGGAGGACGAGGAGGGGGAGGAGGGGAAGGAGGGGGAGGAGGAGGACGAGAAGGGGGAGGAGGGGGAGGAGGGGGATGATGATGATGATGATGATGATGATGATGATGATGATGATGATGATGATGGACGACAATGGGCGGACGATGATGGAGGCCGATGAGGGGGAGGACGACAATGGGAGGACGATGATGGAAGGACGAGGGGGGGAGAGGGAGATCGAGAAAGAAGAGGAGGACGAGGTGGAGGAGGAGGATGACGATGACGATGAGAACGAGGACGAGGAAGAGGAGAAGGAGAAGGAGGAGGAGGAGGAAGAGAGCGCAATCGACACGGAAGGTGGGGGCCACGAGGTCCGCCGGCTCGACGACGCCCGCGTCGCCCGCGCAAGCCCCCTCACTCTTATCCGCAATTGCGGGGTGCTACGTATCTTTTTCATCTGAATCCATGTGGCATGCCGCCAGCGGATGCGTAGTTTACGGATCTCGCGGCGCATTGGCGATTCATCGCCAGTTCGTAGCATGCGTGAACTCTGCGTGACGTCGAAGCTGGTCCGGTTTTCTGGTGCATGACCCGTCGCCGCGTCCACGACTCGAGGTCGTGGCCGAAAAGCTCTCGGAGCTCGGGGCTCCGGCCGACGGGTCAGGCGGTCGTGGTGGCGCGTCGCCATCGCAGAGAGATCGACGCGGATTCGAGCTGGCGGCACCGGGTCGTCGACGGGGCCCCGGCGCGGAGGCGGCCCGTCGGCGTTAGGACGCACCTGTGATCCAGGGATTCCTGCCACGGGATCCTGAGACTGCTGCGCTCGGGCCTCGCGGGGAAAGGTTCAACGTGGGTCGGTGCGGCGCCCTTGGATAACCCTGTGTGGTTCGTGAGGCCCGCGGCATTGGCCTGGTCGCCTGGCGCGGTCAGGGCGCGCGCAATCTCGCGGCGGGTCTCGCGCGCGCCCTGGGCGAGAGCACGGCGATTCGGCGCCTGGAGGGACGGCGCGCACCCCTGGGGCCCTGATGCGACGCGGTTCCAGATGGCCGCGGTTGCCGCGGCAGCCGGGACATCCTGGATGCCGTCTAGCGTTTGGTGTGTTGGCTGCCTGCTTGGAAGCCCGCGCGATGACAGCCGTCTGCGTGCCCGCCGCGCGCTCGGGAACTCCAGTCGCCTTCGGTCGGGCGCGGGGCTTGCCCGTCGGTGTAGGCGCGGCTGCTGTTGCCGGCGCCGGCGCCGGCGCGCGCGGTGCGTCGGCTTCTTCCAGGCGCTCAACTTCCCGGAGAGCCCCCGGGCTGATGCGGGGCCCTGTAGCTGGGCAAAGCTCTGCCGTCAGCGCGAGGGAGCTTTCCGCCGCGGCTTTGAAAGGGACGGCGCCTTGCACTACGCGCTCAGCTAAGCGCCATGGCCAGACCCGGAGTGTCTCGGCACTGTGGCTGCGACCCATGTTGAAATCGCGGTCGTGGCGACCGCAGCACCTCAGGTTCATGGAGGGTGCTGGCAGGTGTGGTGAGTTGGCGATAGCTATGGAGGGCTCCTCGGCTGGGAGACCGCGTGGTCCTTTGGCTCCCAGATAGCACTGGTCGAACGCAGCCGCGTCCACGCGGGGATGTGTAGCCACTTGTTCCCGCGGCGGTACCGTGCTAAGCCAAGTAGGGTCCGGCTGTTCGACAGATGAGCTCGTCCGCGGTGTACTTGTGCCAACGCAAACTTGCCCGCAGCAGGAGACGCGCGATGCCTCCCCCGTGTAGAGCGTCCGCCAGGTCTCATGCTTGACAAGGCAGTTGAGACCGCCAGGCGGTCAAGTACTGCGGCAAGACGAGGCCATAACCACCACTAGTACATTGTTGGCCTTGAGGTACTACAGGACGTGTTGTCGAATATTGGGCCCGCCCGAATCACGACTAGTAGCCAGGTCGACGTTGTCTCCAATATCGAGTGGTCATCGACTGGCGATCTGTGGGGCGCGAGCTTCACCGCCGCGCAGCTCGCGCAGGTCCGCGCCGGGCCCCCAGGCGCCGACCGTTGCCAGGGCATGCGCGACGTCTGCAGCCTGGAAGGTGGACGCTTGGAACGCGGCACGATGACTAGCGATAACCTCTGCTGCGCATGATGCCGCCAGATGCTCACCAACTGTGAGCTCGCTGGCGCCTTCAATGGTTGCGTCCTGGAACAGGACGTTTGAGCTGCTCCTCCGTGCCAAGGCCAGAGAGGTCGTCTCATGCGTCGTCGAAAACGTATTCTAAATTCTTGAGGCGTTGGACTGGCACGTTGCCAGGTCGGTCGCGTGCTGTGGCGCGTTTTGCCTCCTCAGTGGGAAAAGCAAGCGGCGGAGGCGCCTGGTCAACGAGGAAAGGTTCTGCCTGTCCATTCACAAGGTCAGACCTCGCGCGCAGTGGACCGCTGACTCCAATTCGAGGTGTCGACGACGAGACAGCCTGGCTTGCGTAAAGTCGAGGGCTGATGCAGGTCGCCCACCCATCTGGCAGCGAGACAACAGAGACCGCGCAGGTCTTGGCCGGCGCGAAGAGGGACTTCCGGTGAAGCGCGCGGACTCGTGCCACGGTGCTCCCACTGAGGTCGGAGATCCAGTGATCTTCCTTAGTAGCAACTATGAAAGCCTCCTCTGAATCATCAACCGCAGCTTCGCGTGCTCTACCGAGATTAAAAATTCTGTGTGTGTGTCTAATCTTCGCGTGCCCTATTTTCAAGTATCCTATCTTCGGCTCTCTTGTCAACTATCCGATTTGAACCGGGCTTGTCGGGCTGACGAACAGTCCAAGGTGGAGTGCTGGGTACTTGACGAAGCAGCCGAAGCCTCCTCGCCAAGCTGAGCAGCTGCCGCTCGGGCCAAACCAAAATATATAGTCAGTCGCACGCTGAATTGGAACAATACGTCTGCTTTGATCCGCTCTGCCTGGGAGGTCACTGAGGAGCCCCCCATGCCAGGAGGACACTCAGTCGCTCAGTGCCAGGACACTCGGGGGACCAAGTCTCTCGGACATGTGCACAGCAAGCTGGTCCCATGTTCTATCGTCGTGACGATGTGGAAGGCTGTCTTGGCAGGTAACTTGCTGTCGGGTTCTGGTGCGAGCCCGAGTCGGTAGGAGCCTGATAATGAATGGCTTCTTGCCATCTGCAGGGTTCGTGACTACTTTTATGGTACGATTCACACGGTTTGCCAAGTCTATTTCAGAGCACAGGGTATGTCGTGTGTTCGGCACACAAGTAGTATGTTATGTACTAATAGTTGCATGGTCGACTGTACTTATTCCCAGGAAAACTATGGCTAGGCGGCATCATGACCCATACCGGTTGATATTCGCGTCTGGCGACTTCACTGTGGCGAACAGAGCAGTGAGGAAATATGCCTTGGGTAGGATGGAGCGCTCGCATATGCCACAAGAGCTCCAGCGCATGTCAGCTCGAGCTCTATCACTAACTAATGCGCGGTTTGGGCGCGACGTTGGTTCCCCGGCCAGGAGAGCCTGGGCGCCCCGCGTGAGGGGCCACAGTTCGTTGCGAGCCGAGATTTGACCGCTGCTCGGCCACTTGGCTGAAGTGGGCAGCGGCTGGCGCCGCGCCCTCCGTCTCCGTCTCTGCCTCGTCGGCGTGGGCGCGCAGCTGGACGCCGCGGTCGGGCACGCCGCCTGCGGCGTGCACAGCCCTCTCGAAGTCGTCGGCGACCATCGCGAGGTGTCCGCTCGGAGCCTCGCGAGCGGCCCCGCGCGGGCCATTCGATGTGGATGTCGCCGCCGGTGGGCAAGATCAGTTCGCGATGGCCCATGTCCAAGATCGCGCGCATGGACCCTATGCTTCGCAGGCCGAGCAGGCCAGGCAGGTCGCTGCCCGATCCTCTGACAACTGGTGCTGTAAAGCTGTGGAATAGCTTTGCAGCACGGCAATTTGGGCGCTCGCTTGATGGGCGCGCCCCTGGGGCCCGTTGCAAACGCCTCGATGCCCGGCGGCTTGCTCGCGAGGAGCTGCTGCGGCCCGCGCCCCGTCTCTACGGCTCGGCGGCGCAGCTGGCGAGCGAGGTTCTCGCCGGCGAGGTTGGCCCATGCACCTGGGTCTCCAATGGCGCTGAGCTCACCTGAGGGGAGCTGCGCGCGTCTGTGATACACCTTAGGCGCGCACTCGTATGTTGGGCCAGTGGCTGGCCACCAGGGTAGCACATCGGCTTCGCCGCCATGCGGGGGGCCCCGAGGCGGCGGCTGCCCCCGCATGGGCGCAGGAATGCTGAAGGTGATCTCGCCGATCGGCGAGTCTCGCGGCGCGATCGAAACAACGTTGGCGCCGGAGGGCGCGCCCCCATCAGGCGCGTCGCGGGGCGCGGCGTCGATCTGGACGCGCGCGACCTCGCGCGCGTCCAGATGTTGCAAACATGTTGGACATTGTGAGAATGGTGATCGGCTCTGGTCGCGACGGAGCGCTTCTTCAACTGATCGCACCTGAGCGTTGTCGTAGCCGGCGGCAGCCCGGGCGTCGGCGCAGCTCCGATTGAAGAGACGGCCGCGCCGATGAACAACAACAAGATCAGAGTTGACGCAGCGGTCCGGACAGACCCCGCACATCTCATCGGTGTCGACTTTAGCTCCACTGAGTTCTGACTCTGCGCGTAGATCCAGCGGCAGTGGCGGCGGCGAGACGGTCGGGGGTCCAGCCGCGACCATGTCGATCATATGTCGGACGCGCTCGCGGCGGCGAGCGCGCCGCTGCCCCATCTGGGCGTCGCGGTCGGCCTCCAATCAATCTGGCCGTGGAAGACCTGATGGCCACGGCCGGCGCCCCAGCTAGGTGCGCAGATCCGCGGCGTTGTCTGCCTGGCAGGGCAGCTTGCGCTAGCCGGCCCTATCGCAGGCGCGCGCGTTAGGCGAAGCCGCCATTGCGAGGAACGGCGATGCGCTGATCACCAGGCTCCGCGAGTTGGCCCATCGGACGGACGGTCGCACCTGCACTGCACCGCCGGTCGATAAGGTTCATCTTTCGGGGGCCCCGTAGAGCTGCAGTCCTCCGTGGCACGTTGCTGGAGGGGCGAGATCCGTCGGCAGCTGCAGCCGGATCCGCGGCGGCTGCGGCCGCGCCAGGGGGCGGCGGCAAGACGGAAGTCGGGGCGGCCCTGATGCTGGCGCTGCCACTTTGAGCATCTGCAGCGGCGTTAGGGCAGCAGGCGCGTCGGCGCGCGCGAGGGTCTGGACCGCGACGAGCGAGGCTGCTGACCGCAAGCCGTGGACTGATCCAGGCATCTGCTAGGAGCCGTCGGCGCACGGCTGCGCCGGCGCAGCGTCGCGGCTCGGCTGCGGCCGAGGCGGGCCCTCAGCGACCGCGGAAGCATCTCCCGAAATCCCGGAAAGAAGGCCAGAGTCCATGGCGCCGTCTATGGGTCCGGAATCTGCGCCACCTTCGAACTGGCAGCCGCTGCCGCTGCCCCGCGGTGGTGACGCGGTGCCTCGCGAGCACTCAGCGCGGAAGTGGCACTCGCCCCCGCAGACGTCGCGCGCCATGGCGGCCCCGTCATAGCCTTGCTGATTGCGGCGCCTGCCTGTACCTTTGCCCGACGAGCGCATGCCTTTGCCCTGTCCGTTCTCCACCGAAGAAAACCTGGTCTACTTGGGCGTCTGAGAGCTCCATGACGAATGCGTACTTCTGGGAGCCCTTGCCCATGCCGTTTGCCTTTGTTTTCATTGTCTGGAGAAGGTTTCGTTGTTCTTCTTGATGAATATACGCGCCCTGCGTGCGGGGCGTTGCATGCGTCTGCGCCGCTGTCGCTTTGCAATCTTAATTTGCCAGAACAGCTGAGCATCTACCTGAGCAGGGCTGGGAGCTTGGAGCTCGGGCGCCTGGTCGTCGGCCTCTCCACTTGGGTCCGAGCTTGCGCCGGGGGGGGGGCCCGCCGTCGCAGTCGGCCCCGTGCGCAGGCGACCGCGCAGCGGCAGGGAACGTCGCGGGCGGCGGCGGCGCGGCGCTCCGCGACAGGCCGACAGCGCACTTCTGGGCGCCTCATGCGACGGAAAGCCCGGCGGCGCAGGCAGCCCAAGGGTCGAGAGTGTGCCAGTGGACATGCGCATCGTTGCTGTTGTCTTGGTCATGCCCGCGAATCCTCCGAGCGATGGCGGCGCGCGAAGGGCGCTGGCGATGTCATTGCGGCGCGTGCCCAATGATATGATCAACGCGCTGGAGCATAATCATAAGACTGCTGAGCTCGGCGCCTGTGGCTATCGGTTGCCGCATGGCTGGGGCAGCGTCATGAGTTGGCTAGCTGTGGCACCGACTGCTTAGAGGGGCAGCCAGGTGCAACCTTCCCACGACGTCGCAGCTCCAACGTTGCGCGTATCTCGGATTCGCAGCGCGTGAAGCCGTGAGAGCAGCGCGTCGGTGGTTTCGTTGTGTCGCCTCGAGAACTCGAAGAGTTCGCGGGCTGCCTGGGGGCGCAACTCCTTGCCTAGTGGACCGAACTGCGCGGCGAAGATCGCGATGCGGTAGGTCACGGAGTCCTCTTGCTGGCCGCTGACCATGCTCCCATCCGTTATCTCCGCGAATCTCATGGGGCGCACGAGCTCGCAGGCGGCACCACCGAGGTTGAAGATGACGGCACCGCATTGTTGAGCGCTGTCCATGTCGGTGGCTACCACGCTCCAAGCGAGCAGATCCTGTACCCAGTGGCGGAACGGATACACGGACTCGCGCTCGGGTGGCCAGGGCAGCTGGTGGGATGTGATGGCGCCGCGGCCGCCGCCGCCCAGTCGGCCGGCTCCACCAGGCATCATGCCTGTGAGCCAGAACAGGACGGCAACGAAGAACACGAGGATGCTGCCCCAGGACGTCAAGATGGAAATCCTCCTCGATTAGACATCGCCACGATGATGGCTGCGAAAGCGCCTTGGGGCTCGGGCCTGTGCAGGGACGAGCGCCATGACGAAGTGCGGGGCGACCATAAGGATGCCGTTGTGAACCTTGGTAGAAACCGAAGTCGGTGAAACTGGTACATTGAATTGCAGCGTTCCGCTCGGTTGGTGCGACGTGCTCGCACATCGCTCCAACCGATCGCACAGCCAGCACCATCGCACACGTATCGAAGCACGGCGCTAGCCTAGGATGGGGCCTCGCAGTCATGCCCGACGCGAAGCTGCGGCCAGGGCATCTGGGTTTGCGATGGTTCGGGGAACGTCTTGGCACTCCTGTGGGCGAGTCGCTTCTCATCGCGGTTACGCCTTCTGCTGTTGCCCTCGCATTCGGGCCAAGTGTTCGAAGCGAATCGCCGGCTGGCTTGCAGAACAACCATAAGCACAGGTTTCTCAAATTATGGAGGGTGGTACCGATGCGGAGGTGAAACTAAGTGCGAATGTGCGTCCAAACTGCACTCTCCGCACGTTCCGTGGATCGCGAGATGGGATCGCCCCCAACTCGGCTGCCAACCAAAATTGCGGGGGGTGGAAGCTGTACGACAGAAAGCACGGCGGCAATAACATGTACATTGCTGGACTTTCTCTCTTCATACAATAGGTAGACATGCGTCGACGCTCGGGCCAAAACAGCGGCGACCCCTCCGATTCGAGTGACGAGGAGGAGGAAGAAGAGGAGGAAGAGGAGGAGGAGGAGAAGAAAAACAGTGAAGCAAGGGCACGGGTGACAGAGGGGTAAAACAGGGGGTCCACCCGATGACCGCACACTGACAAGAAGAGGGGGAGGGGGAAGAAGGGGGCTGAAGAGCAGGAAGAGGAGGCTGGGTTTGGGGAAAAAGGGGGATTTCTCCATCAGGAGCTAACGGCGTCGGGGCCGTCTGCGACGAGTACCGCCGAAGGGAAGCTCGACAGCCTGCAAGGCTGCACGGGCTAGGCAGGCGGCATCGCCTTAACGAAAGGGAATCGACTGAGCATTCCTCTGTCGGTGGCTGGAATTACATCGCCGTATCTCTAAAGGTATCGAGTGTGGTGGATTCCGCCGACGGTCAAGAGGGGGTCCAAAAACAGCAGAGCAGGGAGGTCATGCTTTAATCGCCTGTGTATGAGCATACACACGTGGGAGCAGTGGCAGAAATCGTTCTTATAAATTTATATATATATATATACATACATACATACATATATATACATATATATATGGTATATAAAGAAGCTGTGGTCCCAGGACATTCCAAGACGTAACCCCTACATGGTTAAGGATCAGTCAGCATCGAATCGAGACATCGGATCGAGTCATAAGGCGCGTCAGATCAGGCTACGTCGGCACGGAATCAAAATCGAATCGGATCGGCTGCACCAGAATGCACAGCAGCACCATGCAAGCACTTGACAGCTTCGGACCAACGGAACATCGACACCGAATCGGACCGAGCCAGCCAGACTCGATGTCGAACTGGGCCGATCGGCTCGAAGTGGGCCCTGTGTGCTGCGCTTCCAAGACTCAGGAGGATGAGGAGGGAGGAGGAGGACAAGGAGACGCAGAGGGCAGAGGAGCAGAAAGGCTGGCGGAGGAAGACGAGGCGCAGGCTGCTCAAGAAGGGGGCCCGGGGCGGGCTCGGAGGAGGCTTGGGCAGAACCTCGCAGCCCCAACACGCCTCCCCCCAACATGGTCAGGACTGCTTTCGCGGGGCGCGCCAGCATCCAACAACGGTGAGACTAACCCTCCGCCGATCATGCGGCGAACAGCCAGCCCGAAGTCCGCACTCCATGAGGAGGGCGGAAACTATATAACCTACACCGACCCTGGCAAGGCCTGGGATCGGTGCATAAACCCTGCTGGCTTGGCCAGGATAGCATACACACCGATGGCCTGTCCGCCCCCACTCGTGTTCCACCCTCCTCCCACGCATCGCCATCCTCCCTCCTCCCCCCCTCGTCCTCCCTCTCCGCATCCTCCCTCCTCCTCCGCTCCTCCCCCTTCCTCCCCCTGCCTCCTTCCCTCCCTCTTTGCCTCCCCGCCTCCTCCTTCTCCTCCTCCTCATCATCCTCCTCCCACCCCCCTCTCGTACCCCACTCCCCTCACCCTCCCTTCTACATTGAAGCAGTATGAATGCTACATACTCTCCATCATCCCCTGAAGTTGTCTGGAGAACTCCCGCCCCCTCCGCGTGCTGTTTTTTACACGCAGACTTTCGAACGATGCTTTGTTTGCTCGTCTGTTAGAATATGGTTGTTTTCGCTGTTTCAGAATGGTGCTCCTGCTGCAGCGTGGGCCTCATTTTCGGATTGGCGCTTTGCTCACGTAGTTCAAAACGGCGCTCTCGCCCCAGCGCGGGCCACTTTTCTGGACCCGAGTTTTGCCTCATCATGGTCCACCCCTCATTTCCCCTCCTCCGCCTTCACCTGGTCCTCGTGCTCCTCCCGTTCCTTCCACTCCAGATCATGATGCTGCTGTTCGCCTCGCCCCACCGCGGGCCACTTTTCTGAATCCGAATATTTCTTCATCATTGTCGACTCCACCATTTCCCCTCCTTCGCCTTCCCCTGGTCCTCCTTTTCCTGAACACCTTCTGCTTTAGTGCCTGCTGCTGCTGTTCGTCCTCGTCCGCTGTTCCTCCCGCTCATCCTCCTGCTCACCCGCCACCTCCTCCCCATGTGCACGCAGCTCCTTTCTTTTCGATTGCGCATAACACGTCATGGTCGTTATGTGGGAGTCGCAAGTCGGCTATGGCACGCGTCCGCGAATAGAAAACAAATCAGCGCCATGGCAAGGGATGGGGGGGAGGGATAGGATGTCAGATGAGGCGCGAGCCCACCTAGCTTGCATTGCCTTAGCGCCTCTCCCTCTTCCCTCCTCCCCCTCGTCCTCCTCCCCGCCTTGTCCGCCTCCCAACCGGGATTCCGCGCGGCGCCCCTCTCACCGGGCCATCGCGCGCTGGGACAGGCTCGTCTTGCCTTCCCCGAGGCGCCACCTGGGTGGCCCAGACATCCTCCGTCGTGTTTTCGCTCCACGACAAAAACACTCCCAAGAGGCTTGCCTTCCAAGACGGCGGGGAAACTTCTGGGAAGGCGGGCGCCTTCTCGGCAGCACGCCCGGCCTCTACGAAGCCCCCGTTGGGAGCGCCCTGGCGTTTCCAAGATGGCCCCCGCCCTGGCAGAAGGCCGCCTGCCTTCGCGCCACCCAGGAATCCGACGCCGTGCCTGCTGTGCTCAGCTGTGGCTCCCCCGAGGCCTGGCTGGGCCTCCTGCCCCCGGGGACCGGCGGAGGCCCCCGGAGGCCGAGCACTGCCACAAGAGGCCGACTCCCCCGCGAGTCCTTGCGCGAAACGGGGGTGTCAGGGGGCCACGGCGGCGACGACGCCGACGACGAGGGCGGCAACGGCGACGGCGCCAACGACGCCAGCTGCGACGGCGGCGGCGACGGAGACGGCAGCCCCTGGCCTGGCACTTCCGGGCGGTGGGGGCGGGTGCTTTTTCGAGGGGAGGGCCCCCAGCACCCACAGGAGGGGGGCAGAGACGGATGCTGGGGACAGCCTGCCCCGCTCCTCATGCCTCCTCCTGCCTCCTCCCTCGCCCTCCTCATCCTCATCCTCCTCCTCCCCCCCCCCTCCTCCTCCTCCTCCTCCTCCTCCTCCTCCTCCTCCTCCTCCTCCTCCTCCTCCTCCTCCTCCTCCTCCTCCTCCTCCTCCTCCTCCTCCTCCTCCTCCTCCTCCTCCTCCCCTTCCTTCTCCTCCTCCTCCTCCTCCTCCTCCTCCTCCTCCTCCGCCCTCGTCCTCGTCCTCGTCTTCCGCTTCTTCCTCCTCCTCCTCGTCCTCCTCCTTGCGACGCATCCGCACCCGCATGCATCCACATCGCCCGGGGAACCATAATGTATTTTGACGCATCCGCATGCAGTCACCGCACGTAGGACAGATACCCTGCAAGTTACATCTCGTTCGTTTGCATCCTCCCTGGTTCTCTCTCACATTTCGTTCCTCCGGGGTCGGCACTGCCAGTTTGCGAACATTCGCCGTTTCTGCGCGCTCATCCCCGCCGCGAGGCAGATGCCTCAAGGACGTTGCCCGGCGGCAAAGCGGCCCTGCACACACTCACGTCGAACCGCTATCAACGAAAGTCCCCTTTTGGGCACTGGCTGGCGGCAGCGCCAGCCATCGCGCGTCCGTATATGTTGCGCGACTACCCCTGTCGCAAGGTTGTTGCCTCAAGAACGTTGCCTGGCGGCAAGGCTGGTGGCCCTGCACGCTCCTACGTCTAATCGGGGAGTTCGTCCGTTTCTTGACACGGGATGGCGGCGGTGCCTGACCTCGTACATCCACAGATTATGCACGCCCACCGTAGTTGCGAGGAGGTATGCCTCCAGGACATAGCCTGGCGGACAGGCCGGCGGCCCTGCACCTTCTCACGTCGAACCGCTACCGAAGTTCGTCCCCTTTTGGACGCTGGTTGGCGCCAGTGCCAACCATCGCGCATCCGCAGATTATGCGCGCCCACCGCCGCACCATCACGCCGCACTCTTCGACGGCATGCATCAATACGTGTCCCGCAGTCTTCATGTTTTGCTTCCCCCCGAAGCCGCCAGTGTGGCGGTCGAGTATCCTATGGAACAGTCCCTTTTTCAATCCCACTGCGGAGACATCGGCGGCAATGGAGGGGGTCCGCCCCGTCCTCCCTTCGGGGGGGCGACCCGGCCTGCCTGAAAGCTGCCTACCCGTGTCACCCCTCGGGTGGCGATCCGACCTGCGATTGCGCACGTCCCCCCTTGTCACCCCTCAGGTGGCGTACCAGTCTGCTGCGGT
The DNA here is from genome assembly GCA_963575745.1 of Prorocentrum cordatum. Taxonomy (NCBI): domain Eukaryota; class Dinophyceae; order Prorocentrales; family Prorocentraceae; genus Prorocentrum; species Prorocentrum cordatum. The sequence goes on from CAUYUJ010015838.1 coordinate 829,927, forward strand.
GCATGCTGCCCCGATGCGGAGCAGGTCCCCCCTGTCACCGTCAGGACGGCGATCCTCCCTGCGATGTAGCAACCTCACATGTCCCCAGTTGCAAGCCGTCCTGCCTTGCTGGTCCCCCGGGGGCTGCCCCGAGCCACCCTAGTAGGCTAGGGCCAGCGTCTGACGCTGTGCTGGGGGATGCCAGCCCATCCTCTGAGCAGAGGTCCGTCAAACAGACCAACTTCCAGGGATGCCAGCACGGCCAAACCGAATGTGTCGAACAAAGGTGGCTGTCGCGGGGTATGCTGACCACGCATACCAACAACCAGCACCAAGTGCCAACAACAGTCCAACAGTCCCTGCGCAGGCTTTGGGAACAGAAGGCTTGTCATCCCAACCTTCACGAGCTCCCTCACAGGTTTATGCCCACCCTCAAGGGCATGAGCACCACACTGGAATCCTCCTCCTCCTCCTCCTCCTCCTCCTCCTCCTCATCATCATCATCACCATCACCATCACCATCACCATCATTATCATCAACATCATCATCATCATCATCATCATCATCATCATCATCATCATCATCATCATCATCGTCATCATCGTCATCATCGTCATCATCACCATCACCATCATCATCATCATCATCATCATCAGCAGCAGCATCATCATTATCATCATAATAATCATCATGACCATCATGACCATCATCATCATCAGCAGCAGCATCAGCATCATCATCATCATCATCAGCAGCAGCATCATCATTATCATCATAATAATCATCATGACCATCATGACCATCATCATCATCAGCAGCAGCATCAGCATCATCATCAGCATCATCATAATCATCATCATAAGCAGCAGCATCATCATGAGCAGCAGCAGCATCAGCTTCATCATCATCATCATCCCCCTTTTTATCCTCCTCCTCCTCCCCCTCCTTATCCTCCTCCTCGTCCTCATCCCCCTTCTCCTCCTCATCCCCCTCCTCCTCCTCCGCCTCCTCCTCCTCCTCCTCCTCCTCCTCCTCCTGTACCTGTTACTCCTCCTCCCTCTTCCTCTTACTCCTCCTCATCCTCCTCCCCCTCCTCATCCTCCTCCGCCTCCTCATACTCCTCCTCCTCTTACTCCTCCTCCTCCTCCTCCTTCTCCTCCCCCTCCTCCTCCTCCTCCTCCTCCTCCTCCTCCTCCTCCTCCTCCTCCCGCCCTCCTCCTCAGGGGGGGGAGGACGGAGGAGGGAAGAGGAGGAGGGGGCAGGGAGGAGGAGAGGAGAGGAGGGGGAAGAGGCCTCGGGAGGGTTCGCAAGCCTGGGAAGAGGGGGCCGGTGGGAGGAAGGGGCAGCGCGGAACGCAGGATGGAGGGGGCGGGGGGGGGAGGGGAGGACTGACGGGGACGAGCACGAGGGGAGGGAGAAGGACGAAGAAGAGGCCACAGGGCGCGAGGAGGGGACGGAGACGGCCCGAGGGCGTCCGAGCCGCAGCGCTCCCCGTCGGCCCCCGCGCACGGGCTGCCCGCGGGGCCGCCCGAGCACTGCCACCCGCTTCTGTGAGCCAAGCGCAGAGGGGGGAGCTGTGGTCCTGCCCCTCCCGGGTGGGCCCCTCGATCTCGACGCCCCTCTCCAGCCATCGCCGCCACGCTCCCTCGGTTGTGGCTGGTCGGCCTGTCGCGGCGCCAGCGGGGTGCTTTATGAGGCGTGGCGGCGTTCCCCGGACGGCCGCGAGCAAAAGGGGGATCGGGGGAGGGGGGAAGGCTTCCTAGAAGCACCCCTGCTTCTTAGAAGGCGCGGGCCTTCTCTGAAGATGTAGTGCTGGCGCCTTCTAAGAAACAGCCTCCTCTTTTAAAAAAGGTCCCCCGCCGCCCTACCCCTTATAAGCGTCGCCACTTCTGTCGAACACGGAAAACTCCTCGCGTAGGGCCATTATTTCGGACCGTTAGCAAAGGCTACGCAGCACCTCGCAGTTGCGGATAAGACTGATGGGGGCGGCGGGGAAGTCTGCAGTCTGCGGGCCTCTGAAGCAGCTCGCCGCAAGCGACCACTTGCTACACATTCTGCAACGGGCCCGCCGCAAGCGCCGATCTTTCGCCCAAAGAATGTAATTGGGCCGCGGGGTGGGTCTCGGGTGGGTCGCGGGGAGGGGGCTCGCGGGCGGGTCGCGGGTGGGTCGCGTGGGGGTCGCGGGGGGGATGTCGCGGGTGGGTCGCGGGTGGGTCGCGGGGTGGGTCGCGGGTGGGTCGCGGGTGGGTCGCGGGCGGGTAGGGAGGGTCGCGGGTGGGTCGCGGGTCGGGTCGCGGGGGGGGCGACGCCAAACAACAACAACAACAACAACAACAACAACAACAACAACAACAACAACAACAACAACAACAACAACAACAACAACAACAACAACAACAACAACAACAACAACAACAACAACAACAACAACAACATCAGCATCAACAACAACAACAACGACAACAACAACAACCACAACAACAACAGCAACACCACCAACAACAACACCAACAACAACAACAACACCGACAACAACAACAACAGCAACAACAACACCAGCAACAACAACAGCAGCAACAGCAACAACAACACCAACAGCACATCCAACTGTAGTAACAACAACAACAACACCACCAACAACAATAACAACAACAACAACAACAACAACAACGACAGCAGCAGCAGCAGCAACAACACCACCGACACATCCAACTGCAACAACAACAACAACTACAACAACACTAGCAGTAACAACAGCCGCTACACTCATTTTAAGACTGGTCGCTCTTATCTGCTCGCGGGCCACTCAACACGTAGATCCCAAACCTTCGATACCCGCCCTCTTCGTCTGCGATCGTAACCCATTGGGGATGTATCTTGCTTACCTGCAGCGTGTATTTCGTGCAGTCCCTAAGGCAGGGGAAGAGAAGACGGATGAAAGGAAGGGACAAAGGGGGAGGAGGATTAAACACGAGGGACAGTAGCACGAGGAGGGGTTCGGAACTGAAAGCGCGTGGCAAAACCAGACGGGCAAATCGGGCGGGTAGACCATGGTCGGGAAGGCGGGCGGGCCCAGGCGGCCAGGTCGAGCAGGCGGGTTGCTGAAGCGTGCGCCCTGCGGGAATCGCGGGGAGGCCTCACGCGATAGCGCGATTCCCACATACACCACCAGGGAATCCACAGCGAGAGCGCGATTCCTGAGTGTCGAGGGCGCGGCTTTTGACTAAATGGCGAAGGCGTCCCACGCGAGAGCGCGATTTCTGTACACATTGACAGGACGTCCCGCGCGAGATCCTTTGTTTTGCGATAGATCGTAAAGAAGTCCCATGCGGGAGCCGTTGTTGGTGTAACCTGGCGGCCAGGGGCGCAGTTTGACCCGTGTGACTTTCCTGGATCGAAAATAAACAGGGTGCGAGCGCCTGGCGAAGCACTTCAATTGAAACAAGAATTCGTCATCCGACATGACAATTCCACCAAAACAACAACAGCAACAACAATCATTCTAAGTCTACTCGCTCTTACTTGCCCGCGTGTCATTAAAAACGAGTTCCCCACACCCTCGATACCCGCCCTTTTGTTTTAGATTACACTCCCCTTGGGGGGATTATTTCTCTTTGCGGGGGGCGGCGGGCTTAGACAGGCGGGCGAACCTGAACGGGCGGACCATCCTTCGTGGGCGTACATGTGCCCACCATTGGAATTGAAGTGGGCCTTGCAGAAAGAGGAGGGGGAGAACGAGAGAGGGTGGGAAGGAGGGAGGCGGAGGGACGAAAGAAGAAGGAAAACGCCAGGAGAGAATGAGCGAAGAGGGGGGAGGTTGATTAGAGGCAGAGGGAGAGAGAGAGAGAGAGAGAACAAAAAAAACAACAATAGTGAAAGAGAGCGAGAGGGGAACACACAAAACATATCAGAGAGGTATAGAAAGAGAGAGAGAGAGAGGGAGAGAGGGGAAAGAGAGAGAGAGACGACGAAATAAAGAAAGAGGGAGGAGGCAGGAAATGAGAGGGAGAAGGGAGGAGGGAGAGGAGGGAGAGGGGAGAGGGCAGAGAGGCATCAGGATGAGGGAAGAGATGGGGGAGAGAGAGAGAGAGAGAGAGAGACAGAGCGAGAGAGAGAGAGCGAGAGAACAAAAAAGGGAGGAGAGGAGGGAGGAGGGAGGAGGGAGAGGGAGGAGGAGCAGGAAGGTAAGAGCGTGAACGTTCGAGGAAGACCTAGGCGAAAACGCCGTTCATGAAGGAAGTCTCGGGCGGGAGCCCACAACGGGCGGGCGATCCCCTGACGGGCGGGTCGGGCGGGTGGGACATTCAAAAGCGGGGTGCCTGAGTATGGCGAGAGCGCGATTACTAAGTACATTAAAATTGTAACGGCGTCCTTGGCGCAGCGTGTTTCCTGAGTGTCGCAAGCGCGATTTCTGAATAAGCTGCATGGAAGTCACAAGCGAGAACGCAACTCCTGAACAACATGTGAAGGGTTCTCTGGCGGGAGCGGGGGTCTTGATTTAATTGCGAGGACCTCTTGATTCCATTGCGAGGAAGTCTCAAGCGGGAGCGCCGTTCCCGAGTAAATTGTGAGAAAGTCTCGAATGAAAGCGGGGGTCCTGATGAAATTGCGAGGAAGTCACAGGCGGGAGCACCGATCCTAAGTAAATTGTGAGGAAGTCTCAAGTGAAGGGGGTCCTGCGTAAATTTTGAAGAGTTCTCAAGCGGGAGCCGTTGTTGTTGCAATCCGGGGGGCCAGGGGCACAGTTTGAACACCAAGACTTCCCCTGTCAAAAAACAGGGTGCGAGCATCGAGGGGCACACTTTGAATGAGAAAAACAATATGCACCAGTGAGGGGGGTCAACAATAATAATACTTCAGAAATGAGAGCCCAACAACAACATCATCACCACAATCAACAGCAACAAGAATCCGCATCGCGGAATCCCACCTCGGCCACGCACCAAAAGACAGTGAATGACCATTCGGCACCCTCACTCTGATTTCCAAATCTATTCAACAGGCTATTCCTGCAGGGTTCAGGCTAGGCTCACGGACCAGGCTGACCCCAGGCTTTAGGGATTTGGGTTTGCGTCAGGGCGGCTGTAATTCCCAATGCCAAGGAGGGCTCGATGCGGCTGCAAGCCCCCGCAGCGGGAACAGAGGAACCTCGTTGAATGTTGTGAATCCTGGGGGGTCTGCATCTTTTAGAGGCCTCCTAGATGGGGTCCGAGTAGATGGGGTCGAAGAATCGCACCGCATCGCCAATGCATCGGCGATGCATCGGCAATGCATCGGCGATGCATCGGCGACGTCGGCGTGGGGAAACACAGTCTCCACATCGAGCCGCATCGCCAATGCATCGCCGATGCATCGCCGATGCATCGGCGATGCGGTGCGAGCCTCCGACCCCATCTACTCCGACCCCATCTGGGAGGCCTAGATCTTTGCCACACACAAGGGGGCCCTGGCATTCCGGGCGAGGTGGCTTGAAGGAAAACGCTTCCTCCATTGTGGCGGCGCCTTTGCTTCGGCAGGCAGCCGACCCGAGGTCAGGAGCTGCTTGGGCGGCGCTTCCCCATCGCGGCGCGAAGACCTCCTCGACTGTCACCGGTCACCGAGAAACTCTCGGCTCGTAACTTCGCGGATGCCATGACAATGGACACTCTATCAATCCCACCATTGAAATAAAAAAATGTGTTCGACATGTGTACAAGATGTTCTAAACATGTTTCAAACATGTTTTTGCATGTTTAAAAGCATGTTTGAGACATGCTTCAGACATCTGGAAATGATTTGGCAGCATGCTTCCTCTCAGTTAATCGACTTCCACAATCGTAACCTGACATCAGATGCGCGACCATCCCACACCTCCAGGTGAACACAAGTTGAATGCTGCGTTTTGCTATGTTCGGCGTCCGAGGGCCCCTACGGAACCCCAGGGCCGTCGGAAACCACTCGGGGTGAAAAGCCGGTCGCGGGGACGGGGTCGAGACCTCCAGAAGACCACGCTGTATGCGAATGTGGTGAACAACAAAAAGAAGTCGAAGCTGCGGGATCGGATCTCGGTCTGCTCCCGGCAAATTCATCTGGCCGAACCGAGCTGGGCCCTTCCCACCCGACCTGCTCCGGCTGGATCGAGCTGGACCAAACTGACCCGAGCTGGCCAAAGCGAGCCAGTCTGCAGTCCGGCCAGGAGTCAGCCGAGCCCGACCCAGAGCGCACCGAACCGACTCGAGCTGACCAAAGCCGCGGCCATGATAACATCGACTTCGTTCCATCCGCATGCACCGCCTCTTTGGTCTTATTACTCTGGCGCGGCGTGCTACGTGTTAGCCCCTTAGACAGAAGCCTGCGAAGCTGGCGTGTTTGGTCTGATTTCGACATGTGCGCGCACGCGCGTGGACTTGGCGCCACCGTCTGCAAGAAAAGACTGCAACATGATCTTTTGAAGTAAACGGGTGCGCGCACATAGATGAGGGGGGGCAATACTGGCCAGTCTGGGATGCTATGAACTTCAATGGTGGAAGATGAGCGATGAGGCAGACTTGCATGTGCAGTTTGTCATAGAAGTGGTAGAAGATGGAAGGAAGTAGAAGTCCGTAGGAAGAAGGTGGTAGAGTCTGTTCTTCCGGAAGGAGAACCCGTGTGTTGCAGACTTTGTCGGGCGTTGCTTACTGGGGGAGGGGAGAGACGTGGACCTTTCCTGCCCCCTTCTGGGCCCCAGATGGGGCCCTTCAGGGCGCCTTTGGGGGACAAAAAGTCCACCTTTACCCCCCCCCTCCGTGCATCGCCGCCCCAGTAAGCCACGCCCGACCCCATTAGGGGGCCACATGCGAACCCTACCCCTACCCCCCACGATTTCTCAGGGAGAGGGTGGGGTTCACTTCGTTCGGGAGCTCTCGAGCGAAGTGAACCCCACCCTCCCCCTGAGAAATCGTGGGGGGTAGGGGTAGGGTTCGCATGTGGGCCCCGACCCGTGCGAGAATGTGGAGAAACGTCGGCCAGCGCGAAGGGCAGCCACGAGGCAGGCGCCGGGCGCTCGCCACCGGGCGGACACCCGGAGCACCCCGCCGACGCACGGGGCGGCCACGAGGCCACCGCGGGGCGCCCGCTGGGCGAAAGCGCTGCCAGCGCGCGCCGCGGCCACCCGGCGGCCACGGGCGCCCACCCAGCGATAGCCTTTGAAAACCCTCCTCCTCCTCCTCCTCCTCCTCCTCCTCCTCCTCCTCCTTCCTCTTCCCGTCCTCCTTCCCGTCCTCCCCCCCCTCCTCCTCCTCCTCCACCTCCTCGTCCTCCTCCTCCTCCTCCCTCTTCCATCTTGTCCTCCTCCTCCTCCTCCTCCTCCTCCTCCTCCTCCTCCGCCTCGGCGCACGGCGGCAGCCACGGTGCGCCCGACGTCCCTTGTGGCACACCCCTCGCACGGTTCGTGGCCCCATAGGCATCCACCGAAGGCCCCGGTTCCAGAGTCCGTGTGCGCTCGACGCCCATGAGAGCGCAGCCCTCACACGGTTCGTGGCCTCATAGGAAGCAGGGTCCGTACGCACTCGATGTCCATTGTGGCACACCCCTCACAGCCACCCGCGCCCACCCGGCGAAAACTCGGAAAACACACAAGTGCGCGCAGTAAGTAACAGATCCTTTAGTGCAAGCGCTCTTTGGGGAGCGGAGCCTCGCTCGAACATGGGTGCGCCGCAGCATCGCCTTGTGCGACCAGCGCACGTACTTGCATGGTGGAATGCTGCAAGCAAGTGCAGGAAATTGAGCGCAGCCTCACACGCGTGGATGCACTGGTAGCGTACGAGCTGCAGTCAGCTCCACTTTGCACGACTGACATGTGTAACACTTGCCGCTGCTATAGCTCTGCCATCTTGTGTGCCCGAGACCCCATTTCCATGAGGACGTGGAGGATGAAAGTAAGAATGAGGAGGACCTGACTCTCCCTTCGCCCATCCACTCTGCTCCAGTTCCCTCTGCCTGAAAAGATCCGAGGTCCCAGTGACGTCGATCGGAAGCGTCTGAGGGAGTGGTGTGGGTGCTTGGCTTGGTGTAGGTGTCTGGGCGTGTATGTGGGCGTTGATGTTTTGATGTCGGTGTGGGTGTGAGCGTAGGTTTGAGTGTGTATGTGTGTGCGTGCGTGCGTGCGTGTAAGTGTAAGTGTGTAGGTGTGTGTAAGTGTGTAGGTGCGTACGTGTGTGAGTGAGTGTGTGTTTGTGTGTATTGTGGTTGTGCTTGTGCTTGTGTTTGTCTTTGTGTTTGTGTTTGTGTTTGTGTTTGTGTTTGTGTGTGTCTGTGCCTGTTTCTGTGTCTGTGTCTGTGTCCGTGTCCGTGTCCGTGTCTGTGTGTGCGTGTCTCCGTGTGTGCATGTGTGTGCGTATGTGTGTGTGTGTGAGAGAGTGCGTGAGTGTGCGTGTGTGTGATTGTGTGTGTGATTGGGTGTGTGCGTGCGGGCGTGGGTGTGGACGTGAACGGATGGTGGGCGAGACGGGCGGGCTGAGCGGGCTGTGCGGAGCGAGGCCGACCGAAGGGCTGCAGAAGAGCAGGGCGAACGAACACCGAGGGCGCTCCACAGACAGAACCAAGCAAAACACCATATCCGCGAGATCTGCGCGTCCATCTCCCCCTTGCAGTAGAAATCCTTCAGCATGCGGTCTGTGTCATCCCTCGAGTATACCTGACCGCGGCCAGGCTTCGCGTGCGCAAGCGATGGGAAACCAATCACATGATCATGTACATGGATGCGTTGGAGAAGGGCCTCGTCTGAGTACAGTTCCTCACTCCTTTGCAAAAGCCGTTGGAAGATACTGGCGCAGCACAGCGAGAAGGGGGAGGAGGAGGAGGAGGAGGAGGGGGAGGAGGAGGAAGAGGAGAAGGGAGGAGCAGACGAGAAGGAGGAGAAGGAGAAGAGAAGATAAGGATGATGCGTAAATCCGCCGGCCCCCTTGTGGGGCCACCAGACTGTAGGCTGAGGGTTTGGTGTTCCCTGCACCGGTTCCAGTTTCCAGTTTCCACTGTTACAGTTCTGCTTCTTGCTGCTTCCTGTTCCCTGTTGATGGACCGCGCGAGGGGGGGAGGGAGCCGAGAAGGAACCTGGTTACCACGCCCGAATCGCGTGCTCTGAATTCCTGGATGGGTGCGTGGGACACATAGAAATACATGAAATTCGCGCCCCCGAGGCGATAAACCTTGCAAATTACACCAGGTTCGCGTCCCCGAGGCCATAGACCCTCGTGAATTACACCGTACTCGCGTCCCCGAAGACATAAACCCTCGCAGAATACGTCGCACTCGTGTCCCCGAAGCCACCTACCTTCGTAAATTACACGATGCTTGCGTCCCCGAGGCCACTCATGCTCGTAAATCATGCAATGTTCGCGTCCCCGAATCCAGGAACCCTTGTGAAGTAAGCGATACTCGCGTCTCCGAAGCCATAAACCTGCGTAGTATTTGCGACCCCGAAGCCATAAACCCTAGTAAACCACACAATAATCGCGTGTCCGAAGCCCTACACCCTCGTATATTACACACTATAACAATAAACCTGCGTAAAGTACGCTATAGTTGCAAGCCCAAAGCCATAAACCCTCGTATCTTACACGCTATTCGCGTATCCGAACCCATAAACCTTTGAAATACAGCACCGAATTCAACAAGATCATCCGAATCTCAATTTATCGTACCGATTACTCATCGTCTTCGTGTGAAGTCCCAACGCTGCTTCACGGCGGCGCCAAGACCTCATGATTTCGCTTTTGCATTGCCCATTATCCGAGAGAGGGGGCTGGCGGCAGGGGGCGACGCCCTTACGGATATAATGAGGAATAATAATAAAAAGGGACGAAGACGACGTGGAGGAAGAGGACGGGGAGGAGGAGGTGGGAGGAAGGGGAGAAGGGAAAGGCGTAGGATGACCAGGAAGGAAGAAGGGGGCAGGTATGAGACAGGGAGGGCGAAGGGGGATCGTGACCGTGAGATGGACGTGGAGGAAAGTCGTTAGGGTCGAGGGGGAAGGGCGTCCGAGCCGACCAAACACGACTAGGGGTGCGTGCCCCCATCACGCCCCCGGGAGAAACCCATCGTGACGAAAATGTCTTCCAGAAGCATGTCGAAGCCCGTGGGCCCCATCCTCCAGGCGGGGCAGGACCCACGGCTCCCCTTGTGGATGCTGGTCCGCCCGGGGGCAAGCGGAGCGGCGGCGGCGTCGGCGTCGGCGGCGGCGGCGGCGTCGGCGGCGGGGGCGTCCGCGGCAGCGCTGGAGCGCGTCGGCGTGCCGGCGGCGGCGGCGGGAGCGGCGGCGGCGCTGCTGGGGCGGATCTGACTCGGGGCCTGCGGTCGCTGTCCCCTCGCGGCGTGGGCGGCGGGCGGGCGCCTGGGCGGCCTCGAGCTTCGGCCTCAGGCCCTCCTGGGGGGGCAGCGGGCGCCGCGCCGGCGGGCCGCCGGGACAAGCCCAAGGACGACGGACACAGATGGGTGGCGACGGCGACGACGACGACGACGACAACGGCGGCGGTGGCGGTGGCGGCGACGGCGACGACGACAGCGACGGCGACGGCGACGGCGACGGCGACCGCGACCACGATGACGACAGACGACGGACGACGGCGACAACGGCGAGGAGGACGACGACGACGTCAACGAGGAGGAGAAGGAGGACGACGACGACGACGCGGAGACCCGACAACGACGGACGAAGGCGACGTTAGACGACGACGACCACGACGAAGATGATGACGACGACGACGAAGACGACGACGACGACGACGACGACTACGACGACCACGACGACGACGCCGACGACGACCAAGACGACGACGCCGAGGACGAGGACGAGGACGACAACGACGATGACGGCGGCGGCGGCGATGGCGGCCGACGACGAGGACGGACGGACGGACGGACGGACGACGACGGTGACGGTGACGACGCGCGGAGCCGATGACGACGGGCAAAAAAGGCGATAGAAGACGACGACGACGACGACGACGACGACGGGCGACAACGACGACGCCGACGACGGACGACGGACGACGGACGACGGACGACATCGACGACGACGACGACGACGACGACGACGACGACGACGACGACTACTACGCAGACGACTACGACGACGAACGACGACGGCGGCGACTGTCGACGGACCACCACGACAACGACGACGACCACGACCACGACGACGACCACGACGGACGACGACGACGACGATGACGACCACGACGACGACAGGCGACGGATTACGAACGACGAACAACGGAAGACAGAAGACGGACGACGAACGACGGAAACGACGACGAGGTCGACGACTACGACGACGACGAGTACGACGACGACGACAACGAACGACGACGGCGACGACTGCCGACGGACGACGGACGACCACGACGACGACGACCACCGCGACGACGACGACGACGACGACGGGCGACAGATTACGAACGACGAACGACGGACGACGGACGACGACGGCGACGACGACGATTACGTATTACGAACGACGACGACGGACGACGACGGCGACGACTGTCGATGGACGACCACGACGACGACCACGACGACCACGACGACGACCGCGAAGACGACGACGACGACCACGACGGCGGCGGCGGCGGCAGACGACGAGGACGGACGGACGACGCAGACTCCTCATCCTCCTCTTCCTCCTTCTCCTCCTCCTCCTCCTCCTCCTCGTCCTCGTCCTCCTCCTCCTCCTCCTCCTCCTCGTCCTCGTCCTCCTCCTCCTCCTCCTCCTCCTCCTCCGCCCCTGCTCCCCTCCTCCTGCTCCTCCTCTGCTTCCTTTTCCTCCTCCTGCTCCTCCTCCTCCTCATCCTTCCTCCTCCTCCTCCTCCTCTCCATCCGCCTCCTCCACCCTTCCTCTTCCCCCCCCCACTCCTTCTCCTCCTCCGCCTCCTACCCCCCCCCCCCGCTCGTTTTCATCTTCGTCGTCTTCAGGGTCGGCGGCACCAGCCGCACTGCCTTCGCCATCGAGCGCCACATCGAGCCGAATCGGCGATGATTCGCGATCCACCAACCCCACCTACTCTGATCTCATATGTCGGCTACGCGTAAGAGTGAACCTGGGTAAGAGTGACCTTTGGTGCGCGGCTTTTTGGGGGCCGCGGGGGGGCCAAACACAATCGCGCAAGACTCCACTGCCGCCTCGCGTTCGGCAATCGGGGACCCCAATGTGCCCGCGCCAAAGGTCACTCCGGCGAAGGATCACTCTTACGTGTAGCCGAATGTGGGAGGCCTGGATGTCTGGGACGCCCGGGCTGCCGCGCTTACCACCCGGGGATCCTGCAGGCCGGAGATGCTCTGCTCCATGGCGGCGAGCCGCTCCTGAGAGGGGCCGGCGACGCGCTGCGGGGAGGGGCGACCGCGGGCAGGGCGGGGGTGGCGCGGTCGAGGGGGGGGAGGCCCAGACATCCTCGCGCGGCGCGAGCGGAACGGTGTTCTGGCGATGCGCCGTGGGCTATGGTCGCTGGTCGAGGGGGGGAGGGCCCAGACGTCCTCGCGCGGCGCGAGCGGAACGGTGTTCTGGCGATGCGCCGTGGGCCACGGTCGCTCCGAGCCTCGTCCGGCAGCGAGGAGTGGAGCGGTGGCAGGGCGAGGGAGAGCGGATCTCCAGCGCGTCACACGGAAGGTGCTGCTTAGCTCGCGCCCTGCATCCCAACGTCGTGCAAAACATCAGATCTGATACCACCGTGTTCGTTCTATGGGGGCTGGCTGTCGACGGGCCCTGGGGTTCTGTTGCTCCCATCGTACTTAAGGACCACATCCCAGAAAAAATTCGAGCTCCCAGAAGAGTGTCGAAAGAGTGTCGAAAGAGTGTCGAAGCAGTGTCTCCCAGGGCCCGACACGTGAAAACCCTCGAGTTCAGGGGTGCGCTCGACATTCTTGCTGGTGATCGAGGCCAAAGTAGGCTGGGCCATCGTAACCCTGGGGCCGTCAGCAAACAAGCAAGTCGGGGGAGGATGGCGCCCAGGACGCGGAGCATGAATGCTGTCCCGCTGCCTGCCGCCAGGATCCAAGCTGGCGTGCAGAGCACCCCCCGCTGCACGAGGTCTTGCCTCGGCAGGAAAGCTAAAGCCGGCGTGTGGTGGTCTGCCTTCGGAGGTCTGCGGTTGCAGCTTCGCTGCAGCCTCCCGCTGACTGCGGCCAGGTGGAGACGGGTGAGGGGGTGGGGGATGAGCAGGAGGTCGAGGTGACGTCGAGGCGAGGTGACGTCGAGGCGGGGGGGGGGGGGAGAAACAAAAGGGGGAGACCCCCTTCTTCTTCCACCGTGTACCTGCACGTCGGTAATCAGGCTGCACCTGTCGTGCGTGGCTGCCCCTCGAGACTCGACAACCTTCGCCGCGTCTGACACAAAAGGAACGGGAGGAGGAGAAGGGTGGAGGAGGCGGGAGGGTCTGGGCGAGGAGGAGGGGTAAGAGACCGACGAGGAGGAAAAGGAGCACGAGGAGAAGGAGCAAGAGGAAGGAGGAGGAGGAGGAGGAGGAAGAGGAGGAGGAGGAGGAGGAGGAGGAGGAGGAGGAGGAGGAGGAAGGAGGAGGAGGAGGAGGAGGAGGCGGACGAGCAAAAGGGCGGAGAGGGAGCACGCGGGAATAAAAAAGGCTTCTGCGGGAGGCGAGGATGCGCCGAAGGTGGGGCCCTGTCTGAAGCACCCCCGGGGTGGTCGCGCGCGACCACCTCGATGCCTCACCGCGGCGGCGCCTCGGGGCGCCCCGTGCTGTTGGGCCGATGCCCCCGCGAGAGCGGGCCGTTCTGTCGCGGGCCGCTGTTGGCGCCGCGCCCTCGCAGCCTGGCTGCCTGATATATATATATATATACATACATACATAGAGAGAGAGGGAGAGAGAGAGAGAGAGAGAGAGAGGGAGAGAGAGGGGAGCGGGGGGGGATGAGGGGAAGAGGGAGACACGAGGCGGGCAGCACGCATCGCCAACTTTGCACTGCCATCAGAGCTGTGCACCCAGAGCCATCAAGGAGGGCTTGGACGCGGGCGAGGGACAGGGTTTGTTGAGCCGGATGTCGGCGTCAAGCCCTGCCTTCCGTGGAATTCTACATCGCAGCGCGCGACGAGGGGGCCGAACGAAGGATGGAAAGGCGGGTGCTGGGGTGAGGGAAAGGGAGAAGTGTTATCTTCTCCAGCGCACCTTTTTGCGGAGAACGAGGGAAGCCGAGGGGGCACGAAGCGGCCAGTACCCATCACCCACTCGCATTGCCGCAAAAACCTTGAACCAGAGCCGAAACAAGGAGGAAAACGAGGACGAGGAGGAGGAATTGATAAGAGACAAAAGACAAGTGATCCCGCATTGCGGCTAAGAGGCGCACGCCACGCCTCTGAGCTGGTCCGCGAAAGCCGCGAAGCCGAATACGAAACCCAGGAGCCCGGAAAACTTCCAGAAGTAAGCTCCAAGCGAGAACTGCGCGGTGCAAAAGGTGAAACAAATAAGCTGAACCGAAAGGAACTCGACGCGGCCCACTGAAGCACCAATAGCACTGGTCACCGGGCAACCCCAAAATGCCATACACCAGCGTACAACTCCAAAGCGGGATCGTCAACTCCGCGAGACCGCCTCCTTGCTTCGCCGTGACTCACCACACCAATCCCGAGGAGAGAATGCAAGGACGAAGCTGCTCAATTGCACCACAGCGATTTGCATTGGAAGCTCCACTTAAACCGACTGCGCCACAAAATTCACAAGATGAGACGGACGACCACAATTTGGGGAATTGCAGCTATCACAAGGACCTCGCAGAAACAGAAACACTAGCATCTTACCAAAAGGTGCCTAAGTTGCCATACAGATAACGACGTCCTTGTGGCAATGTGCGTAAAACGCAGCATACCAGACTAAGTGACAGTACCCAGGTACAGACAGACGCTGCGCCCGTCATCCTGGAAAAAAATACCTTGCGCTGGCCAGGCTCAGCCTGTTAAAGCCCACCACCACAAGAGAACATGTCCGCCTGTCGATGGCCACGCTCAGCCAAACCAACACACACCTTGTTGAATGAAAGCAACAACTTACAACCAAGGTCGATGCGATTAATGGCGCCGTTAGGTGGTGAGGAAATCGTGAGGAAAAAGTGGGCCCCGACCTGTACACGTGCCACAAGCTCACGACTATTTTGAATATTGTGCAACTGGCAACTCTCCGAAAGGTGCATCTGGTTTGGATGATAGCCAGGGACATGGCTGAGCGGCGCAAGCACCGCGGGTGTAAGGCCAGCCATGCCATAGCCGCTCTGTTTGCAACTCGCCAGCGTGGCTGCTGCTGTGATACTTTGTCCAGCGATAGCCTCGAAAATCATGGATTCGTAAAACCGGGTACGGTCCTAATGGCTGGGCTTAGACGGCGTAGAATGCCCGATGAGGCGGTCCAAGTAGATCCAGCAATCCTGCGGCGGCCAGACACAGGCCTGAATGATACGCGGTGGTGTCTCTTGAATGGCCTCGACGGCAAAAACCTCGACATCTCGACAAAACTGTTCAGTACTTCAATATGGGCGCCCAGATTACCAATGGCTGGTCAAGCAGTGTGTTCGAGCATCCCCGTGCCGATGTCGGCGAAAATCGAATTCGCCAACGTGCGCGGACCTGCGTCCGCGATAACCAGACCACATTCCACAGCCATGACTAACTGCACGTCTAAAACGAATTGCACATGTCCCCCTTCGTCGCCAAGCAATACTGGGAACACTTCAGCTGCTTTGACATCCCCCAAGCACCACGACAAGGCGGGAGGCGCGATCTGGCGAGCTACCGAGCCTAAACCTAAGGACAGCTCAAGCCGCGATTGCTTGAGACGAGGAGGAGGAAGAGAAAGGGAAGGGGGAAGGTGGACAGGGGGAAGAGGAGGGGCCACGTTAGGGGGGAACCAGCTCAGGACTGTGGGAACATCGGGTCTGAATCGGCGATACGTCGCCGATTGACCGTCGGTAGGCCCCCGATCAAGAAACCACACGTTCCCTGGTGGGATGGGTTATCGGGCCCCTATCGGCGACCAGTGGGCAATTGGGGATCGATGCCCCTCCCCCTGAGCCCATCCCCCCCTTAACGCTGCCCCTGAGAAGCAAAGGAGGGAGGAACAGGGCAATGATGATGACGACGACGATGATGATGATGATCATGATGACGATGCTGATGACGATGATGATGACGATGATGACGATGATGAGGAGACGATGATGATGATGAGGACGATGATGATGACGATGATGATGCTGATGTCGCCGATGATGGTGGCCATGATGACGACGCGGATGATTATCACGATGGTGCTTCAGACAATGATGATGTTGACAACGATGATGATGAATGTGATGATGATGACGACGATGGCTCGACGGAGATGATGATAACGAATATTACGATGATGATACAGGCGAAAACAATGATAACGATAACGATGACGATTATGATAATGATGATGATGATGATGGTGATGATGATGATGATGCTGAGGTGGCTGTTGATGATGATGATGGCAGTGATGACGCGAAAAATCAACGCGAATGATAAAAACGAGGATGCTGATGACAGTGCTGATAATCATGATGATGATGATGATGATTCAGATGCTGATACTCATAAGGAGGACGCTGATAATACAGACGACGACGATGATGATAATGATGATGATGATGATGACGAGACGTGTAAATATGATGATGACGATGCAAGAGATGATGACGATGCTGATGATGGCGATGATGGGTAGGATGATGCTGATGATGGTGATGATGATGACGATGGAGATAACGATGATGGTGATAATGTTGACGCTTGTGACGAGTATGATGACGGCGACGACGACGTTGATGATGGTGACGAAAATGGGGATGCTGATGGTGATGATGATGACGATGATGATGTTGACGATGGTGACATTGATGCGGACAACGATGATGATGATGACGTTGTCGACGATGACGATGATGGGGACGACAATGATGATGATGACGATACGATACTGATGGTGACGATGATGGTGGGAATGATGATGATGATATTGAAACAGATGAGAACGATGATTATGAGAATAATGACGTCGACGACGACGGCGATGATGACGACGATAACGGTGATGAGTATGATGACGATTACGATGATGACGCTGGTGATCATGACGATGGTGGTGATTGTGATGATGATGACGAAGATGATGATGGTGATGATGATGATGAAGCTGATGCTGATGACGAAGACGACGACGATGATGATAGTGTTGATCGTGTGGATGATGATGATGACTAGTATCATGATGACGATGACGGCACTGACAATGATGACGATGACGATGCTGATGATGCCACTGATGCCAATTACGGTGATGATGATGGCGATCATGATAATGGTGATGACGATGGCGATGATGATGACGATGATGACGAAAATGACGATGTCAATGGTGATGACGACGATGATGACAATGATGGTGATAACGAAGATGCAGATGGTGGTGATGATGGTAGTGATGATGATGGTGGTGATGATGATGATAATGACGATGACGATGATGATGATGATGATGATGATCCACTCGTTCCTCAGTGGTCAGTTCGATTTAAAGAGCTCGCGCCGCCTTCCTCTTCTGTGCACTGGCCCGAGCCCTCGAGGAAAGAAGGGGAGCGAGTGACGCTTGACCCCACCTCTTGTGAGCCCGGAGGAAATTGAACGCAGAGATTGCAAGGTTATGCACGAGCAAAGCAGAGCTGAGAGCGACACCCTCCAGGGACGGCCGAAGGCAAAGCAGCAGTCGATCTTCGGGCGGCCAGGCGCAATAATCTCCGGGAAGACCAGGAAGGAGACGAGAAAGCTGAGAGAGCAACAGCGGACATGACAAATAATGCAAGACATAATCGCCACCCATCGCGTTACATCCAAAACGGCAAACTTGGCGACCTTGGTTGTAGCGGGCAGAGGTGCACCAGCCGTTACACACGGATCTCATTACATTGCAGCTTGGTTTTCAAGAGTGACCGAGCGGAGCTGGACAGGCAGACCGATCTCGCCCGTGTGTGCCAGCACGTGGGAAGGCACTGCCCACCTCGGGCCTGCCGTCAGAAACTGATGGGCGTCACGCCCGGCACGGAGAACAGCGGCAGGCGCAGGAAGAAATTGAGCAGGGAAGCTTAGCAGAGGAAACCCGAATGTGTTGTAGGCGTAGATGTTTTGGGTTAGACCCAGGGCAAGACCTCGAATGTACTGGAGCCGACTTTTCAGCTTCCGCAGGGGACCGATCCAGCTCCGCGCAGGGCCACCTGGCCCCAGAAACACCCCCAGGCACCTGGCCGAAGTTCCCACTTGGAATAACGATACATTGAGCCCGACTCCCTGGAACATGGTGACGATCTCGGCCTTCTCGAGGCCGCCTGGGAAGACGATGACGCACTTCTTCGGGTTCAGCACAAGGCCAGTGACCGAGGCTGCCTTCATCATGAGGCGCACGACTATCGGGAGAGACACCAACAAATCCTTAGAGAGCACACCTATGTCGTCGGCGAAAGCGAACGGCCTGCCTGGATGTGGTCTCAGAGCTTTTACCAAATGCCGAACCAGATGGTCGAAACATAACGCAAAAATCACCCCGCTCAGCGGACATCCTTGCTTCACCCCACGGAGGATCTGGAAGCCAGCAAAAAACTTGCCCTCGGAGAACAATCTCTGTGGCCACATCTTATACAACTCACTGATGGCAAAGAGGAATTACCTCGGCACACCTAGCTTCGACAGGCAGTCGAAGATCCAGTCATAATCGAGCGACGGAAACGCAGCCGCGATGTCGAGCAGGAAACGCCCCGCTCGCTGACAATCTTGAAATGAGAAAATCTAACAGTTGGGACTCCATTTCCAGGATAAGGTCGAGCATGGTGCGTTGTTTGACAAAGCCTGTCTGGGTGGGAGAGACAGAATACTGAGCCTGCACAGCGAGCGGATCGGCAAGAGCAGCAGCCAGCACCTTGTTGTCACAGTTGGAGAGAGAGATAGGACGAGTAGCTTCAGCGGCCCGAACGAGTTCCAAATCAGGACATAGATCACCACCCTCCCCCTCCTTCGGGATAAAGACCGTGAACGTATTGTTGAACCCCTCCTTCATCTCCCTACTGTCTAAGAGGTCACAGTAAACGGAGAACAGGCACTGGTGGCAGAGCTCGCCGCCCGCCTTCCACGCAGCATATCCAATGCCGTCGGGACCTGGGGCAGATTCCTTTCTGGCGGCGAGAACACCTACGAACTCGTGATACATGAGCCTCCACTGGATCCCAGGCGAGACCTGCTGAACCTCCTGAAACAACCATTGCTTGACCTCCTCATACTTCGGCCCACGGGCACGCTTCGCGTGGACCTCACCCCAGTGATTAGCCAGGTTGCGAGCACTGTTGGCCAGAGAC
>CAUYUJ010015838.1:849383-864383 GCA_963575745.1 Prorocentrum cordatum
CGTTCGCGCCCCGCGGGGAGCGACGAGCCCAGACACGCGAAGCGCGGTTACCCTCGCGCATTCGCGCCCCCGGGACCAACCGAAAGAGCTAGGAGGAAGGGCGAACGTGGCACCCCCGTGCCGAAATGCGCCACCCGCGCGCGGCCACCGGCTCCGAGCACAACCCGGCGCAACAATCCACCGCGCCGCTAAGGCACTGCCCGGCGGCGAGAAGACGGGGCCACAGAGGCCGAGGGGCGAAGAAACCGCAAGGGTGGGCTCCCTAGAGATTTCCCTGCCCCCGACACCGCTGCGCGATTTGGGTGCGATTATCCTTCCTCCTCCTTCGCATATCCTACCTGCTCCGCCCCCCCCCCCCCCCCCACACCCCCCTCGGCCGCGCCCTCCTCCGCCACCTCCGCGCGCGCGCGCGCCCTCGCAGCCCCGAGCCCTGCCGCGCGCGGGGGGGCCAGCTGCTCCCTCAGGGAGCTGCGATTGGCCAGGATTGCAATCCCTGCGGCCCCCTGCCCTGGCCGGGGCGAGAGAGCGGCTCGCTCACCCCCTTCCGCGGGGGATCCGCGGGGGGGCATCAAATTCTTGGCGGCCCGAATGGACCGGGCTCCACATCGGGAGCACCATCAGATCCCCCTCAATTCTTTAATGTGGAGGGCCTGCGACTGGGGCGAAAACGCCGCCGGGGGCCCTCGGGCGCGCAGAGGGTCGCAAGCCACCTGGAGCCCTCTTAATTACACTACCTGATTTCCCGCAGAGCCTGCAAGACACCTCGAGCAGGGGAGGGGCCGGGGCACGCGCAAGACAACGAGACGTCCTGCTGAGCTCTACCTGGAGGGCCGCTACGCTCCTATCTACATGTGCCTTCCCACGCCGCTCCTTGATATCCTCCTCCTCCTCCTCCAGGCCCAGGGTCTCCTTGTTATCCCAATAGTACTGCTGGGTTGTAGCAAGCCTGTCTCGAATGAGGTCGGCATGGATGTCAGCTCCTTCGATCTGTCGAACGAGCCAATCTGGGATCCGTCTCCGCCGGGCTGCCTCGGGCGCGAGCTTGCCGGCGTGATCGTTGAGTGGGAGGCATGGGGAGTTTCTCGAGCTGCTAATACTTCAGCGGGGTGACTCTTGACTTTGTAGAAGATCATGTGATCTCGTCTACCAGCTGCTGGACTCGAGAATGTCCGAAGCGTATATGGGGTTTTTGGGGCGTCTGCACAGGGGCCCTCTGGAGAATCCTGAGATGACGTAAGCGCAATCTGAGATGATGAGGAGCTGGCCTCGCAAGGACTGGTGGATGGCGATGACTGCCTCAAGCTCCGCCAGGGGCACGGCCCGAGGGCCGATGATGCCCCCTTGGATCGCGCCTCTCCACGTGAGATCCTCTGCCCACAGGGAGGCGCCCCAGCCGCGGACTCTGAGTCGGGGGCCCTTCGCGCGGGCCACGCCGCTGCCGTCCGCGGCCGCCGCAAGCCGATCGTCAAATTGGTAGACTGGATGCTGCTCAAACTCCCCATCGGACCGCGCCCTGGCTTTGGCCGAGGGTGCGATCATGAGCCTGACGGAGGAGAGCGGCGGGAATGATGCTGCGGAGCCAGAAACTCTGGTTCGTAGGCGATTCCTGAATAGCCAGGCCCACTGAGGCCCGTGCACGCTGGATACATGGAAGGCCCAGGTTGGCCAATTCAGGACGCGCCCAGAACTTGTGAAATTCCTATGCGTGATCTTGGCCGCGTAAAGGGCACTGGGAGCCTTCTTGCTGACCACTCTCAAATCTGCAGCGGGCGCTCCAGCACCTCGAACAAGAAACTGCGGCGAGGGCAACTGAATGAGAGGCGGCTCTGTGGAGTTTCTCCTGGATCTGAATCAGCTGGGCCCTGGGGGGGGGGACAACAATCTCTCGCTCGTGTTTCTTGATGGCGGCCGGTTTCCTGGCCGGGTGCAGTCTTGGAGAGTAGACGTCCCCCCCCTCTCCCAGGCCCCGGGAAGCATGCCCACGCTGTGCCGCGGTTCCCCAGATACGCGTAATTAGGAGGAACTCCACGCGACGCATCAAGAGCTTCTGCTCGTCCCAACTCAACGGCTTGACAAGGGACTCGCGGCCTCGGGGGCCCTTCCAGAGCCCGGCCGAGATGGGGGCCCACCCTGCGCCGTAGAGGGCGGCGATGATGGCAGACAGGTGGGACCTGACAATGAGCCACCTGGGCGGTTTCTGGAGTTTGACCTTCAGGATCTCCCAAGGACTTCTGAATGCCTCCAAGAAGGGCAAGGTCGGCGTTGTTAGCCCGAAACCACATCGCGACAACAACAAAAAACTGCAGCATAAAGTAAATCCCTGGATCGACCCCAGACGGATGGTTGCTCCAGGCGTGGAGGCACATTGCCACGCAGGCCCCTGCTTTGAAACTCCGAAGGCGGCCGTCCTTCCATCCCCCATTTCAACTGCGGGAGTGCGCCTGCGCGGAAAAGCGGCCGTGCCCTGGTCGCAGTCTTGGCCAGACTCTGGATGTTCTTATGCCTCTGGATCCCGAGCCCGCCGCTGCCGTCGGACACCTGGAGCCCGTTTCTTCCCGATCGCGGCGTCGACCCCGAGGCCCCGAGCTTTCTGAACTGGGCGAACCGCGATGCTGTTCTGGCCGAGGGCTTCGACGACCGAAAAGCGAATGTCGGCGGAGCTGGCCAAGACAACGGACTTCTCGGAGAGACGGCGCCCTAGATCAGCAAGTCCTCCGCAGACTTGAAAGCCCCTGGACTTCCCACAAGACGGATCCTGATATCATCTACCCCAAGTTCTGATCGCAGGCCTCGGGATTTGGTCATTGGCCAGGTCCAGGGCGTCGTAGAAGAGGGCTCTGGCCTAGTGGGCGCTTTGCCCGCGCCCTTGGAGGATCGAGGCCATAAGGGGGCGAGGGGTTCACTGATTCCTATTGGCGTCGCGAGGACTCCCGCACATGCGTGCGCGATCATGCCTCGCGCCAGAGGGGCCGCGGGGCAACCGAGCGCCGCGGCCTTCTCGGCCAGCTCCTTCTGGCGAATCGCATCGAGACCCTCGAGGTCTAACGCTCCCTCGACGATGGAACATTTCAATGCTGCGCTGATATCGGCGAACAACTCGCTGACTAGGGGCGCTCTCAAACAATCATTCCGTCGGATGGCTGCGCCCCGGAAGCCTGCCTCTGCGTCTTCCCAGGGCGATATGTAAGCCTTGAAGAGACGCCTGGTGACCCTGTTGGGGGCATTGGTGAGAGTGATTGGTCCGTCACTTACCTCGGTCTTGGGCTTCAGGGCCACGAGGTTGATGAGGCGCCGGGCGGGGTGCTGCTGCAGCCTGCGAATGTCGTTGATGATTCCTGTGGGGATCTCCAATCCGCCAGGCGGGCGCCGCCGAAAATCTGCAACTCCCAACCGGCCCCCTCTCGGGGCTGACTGCGGCGAGAAACTTCTGGGCGCCTTCTGGGCGCGAGCTGAAGCCCAGTCCTGAGATGGGCCCCAAGAATGAATAGCTTGCTGGCGGAGATCTTGGAGCCATGGGGCCTCGAGGGAGGATCTTATCTGGGCCCCAGCACTGCAACCAAAGCTCGCTTATGCTGTTGAGAACCTTTGAGGGGACTGCGATGATATCCCCGTCGACCGAGCTAAAAAAGTCATTGACCTCCTCGGGGAAGGGCCCAGGGACCTCGGCGACATGATGAGCTCCGCCGCCTCCGTGAGCGAGGGAGTCCTGGAGCCAACAAGTGACGGCTGCCTCTTGCTGCTGCAGAGCCTCCTTATCAAAGTGCTGACCGATCAGCTCGAGCTGGAAACGGGCATCGGAGTCTCGCGCTGGCGGCCCCGTTCCTGCAAGGTAAGACTGCACCAGCGCCTGTGCTGCTGGCGAAGGACCTGGTGGCCAGACGGGGTTTGCCTGCAGCGCTGATGCGAAGTATGCCTGGGGCCTCGAGATCTCTTGGGAGCCTGGGTGGTGCTGGAGTAGATGGTCTCGTTCATGAGCCCGCTGCTGCACGACCCCCCATTGGTGACTATCATGATGGAACCGGTGCTGGTAGGGCGCAGGAGCGCAGATGTCTCTCCAGATGGCCTCGAACCCGCCCCCGCGGCTGCACCCGCCCTGGAGCCCAGCCGGGGCCCCCGCGCGCCAGCCCGAGGGCCCGACTGATGAGGCAGTGCTGGTGGGCGAGGGAGGCGCTTGCAAACCCTTCTACGACTGGATACTGGACCTCTGGAGGCTCGTGCTTGTCCAGATGCGCCCGGCACCAGTAGCGCGCCCACGGGCAAGCGGGCGGCGCCAAACTCTGGATTGAAATTGTTGGTCGAGGAAACCACCCTTGACGATGTAGCGCCTCTATGCGAAATACTGATCGCAATCCTATGCGGGGCTTCCACGGGCTGGTCAAGTCGGTCTCAACTGAGAGGTTGTCTGAGATAGAGCTGCGGATGATGAAATAATCGATGAGGCGACGGTTCCGACGCGACGTCTCGATGTTGGCGGCTTTGATGACCCACGAGATTGTCTTAACCCAGGGATGGCCCGCCAGCTCCTGGGGAACCATGTTGAAATCTCCCGACATGATGAACGGGAGGTCGACAAAATTGAAGAAAACGGCAATCTCCTTTACCACCTGGAGGTTGAAACCGACGCATCCAACCCCGACTGGAGGTACACGGTGAGGAGCACTATGTTGCGAGACTTCAGGCGGAGCAAACAGGATGTCCAGTTGGTCCCCCCACCAGTGGCTTCTTGCTCTCCCTCCCCACCATGAATCGCGCGTGAGAGTGAAACTGTATTGAGACGAAAATGCCAAGCCCGCCGGATGTGCCACCAGCTGCTGTGGCCAATGCGGGGCACCGGTAACTCTTGTAGCCGAGCTTCCCCATGAACTGACGTGCTTTCCCACCTTTTCCGACATCAAGTGCGTCTCCCCTAGCATGATGATTTGGGGAAGGCCAAATCAGAGGACTTTAAATAATTCTTGCTTCTGCGGTTCCAATTCGTGATATTGGCATGGCATCTGTGAAACTCTGTTATGGGCTCGGGGGGAGCCCGCTTGCCAGACGAAGGCCTAGGTACGTGCTCCCCCCGCTCCCTGAGACAACTGCGGCTCCTCGGGATATCCCTCCTCTCGGCGGTGGCGGGGCCAGCGGCGCTGGGAGCCCCTGGTGCCTCATGCCCTCGTACAGGTCCTGGTGTGGTGGACTTCTTGGGCTTGGCCTTCTTGATGTTGAGCTTCTTGGCGGGCGGGAGCTTGGCGGAGGCGGCGGTGAGCTTCGCGATGAAGTCCTGCGGCGAGATTTAGCTGCTTCTTCTCGAGCAGACGGACCTTCTGCAGCGCCTGGGTTGCCGAGATGGCGGGGGTTCTTCTTCGGGGTGGCGGTCAGGCCTTCGAGCTTCTCGACAGCGCTGCCACCGGTGGCCATCTTCTGCTCGGGTGCGAGGGCGCTGAGGGGGAGGCCGAGGATCTGCTTCATGTCGCCCACGTCGCCCTTGTCCTTCTGCTTGGGCTTGTCATCCGCCTGGCTGGTGCAGTGGTCAGAGTGGCCTCCTGAGATGTCGGACGGCTGCCCGCACAAGCAGAAGACCTTCTTCTTTGCCTTGTTGAGATACTGCCACTCCTTGCACGCGGAACACACGACGTAGGACCTCTTCTTGGGCTGCTTGTGCTGGGACTGGTATGCCCACCAACCTCCCATGGCTGCTGGGCGGAGTGGGTGACAGTGGCGTGCGGTGGTCGTCTGTCGACCAGTGGGCGGCCCCTGGAGCCTGGCCCTTGGCAGCGATCAAGCTCCAAGCCTCGGGGCAAGGTTTGGAACTTGAGCCAAAATGGCTACGAACTCCTCCACCACCTCCTCCTCCTCCTCATCCTCCTCTTCCTCTTTTCCTCCTCATGCTACTCCTGTTTGTCACCCTCATCCTCCTCCTACTCCTCTTACTCCTCCTCCTCCTCCTCCTCATTCTCCTCCTCCTCCACCTCCTCCTCCTCCTCTTCCTCTTCCTCGTCTTCCTCTTCCTCCTCTTCCACTTCCTGCTCCTCCTCATCCTCCTCCTCACCATCCTCCCCTTCCCTCTCCCGCATCCTCCTCATCCTCCACCTCCTCCTCCGCATCCTCCTCCTCTTCCGCATCCTCCTCCTCCTCCTCCTCATCCTCCTCCTCTTCCTCCTCCTCTGCTCCTCCCCCTTCTCCTCCGTATCCTCGTTCTGAATCGCAACATACCACCTAACCTTGTATATACAACCTTCCAAGTTCGCCCCACCCTCCTCTCTCCTCCTCCTCCTCCTCCTCCTCCTCCTCCTCCTCCTCCTCCTCCTCCTCCTCCTCCTCCTCCTCCTCACGCTCGTCCACTGCGTCGCCGTCATTATCAGAAATATGGCCCTCCATCCCGTCTTGTTTATCCTCCCCCCTCGAAACCTAGTCCTCGTTTTTCATAGTTGTCCTCTTCCTCCTCGCTCACTCGTTTCACGCCGCGTCCTCGTGCTCCCCCACCCCGTTTATGCATAACTGTGGTCATGCATACATGCATGTATGCGTAGTTCCCCCGTGTCGCACCACCACGCTTCGCTTGAGCGTACCTCGCCGCGTATGCCCCTGAATCGTGACATACCCAGAGGTTACGCAGATTGCAGGCGGTGCATGTTTCAGAAGTGGGCTCTCGCCGTAGCGCCACCAACTTCCGCCTTGCAGACCAAAAACAGACTGCGCGGATGGAAGGGGTAGCGGTCCCAAACTGGACTGACTCCTTTGTGCCGCGCGCACTCGTTTTTGAAACCAATCACTTACTCGGATGAGAGCAGCTGTTGTCCAACATGGGGCCCTCGCATTGACGCCGCGCCCACCAGCAATTGACGATCCAACGGTTGCACGGATGGATGGCGCTTCCGTTTCAGAAATGAACGATGGCGGGCGAATCCTTGCGCAAAACGGAGTCCCGGCTGAATGGCAGGCCCGCGCGAATCGCAGTAGAGATGAAAACGTGTAGGAATTGATTGGGGGAGGAGGCTTGAGACGGGATGGTGTTTTGCAGCATCGCTGATACATCCTGCGCTTAATCTACTCATCATCCTTATTCCCATCATCTTCTCATCGCATCTCTCCTCCACAATTTCCGCCTCTCCTCCTCCACCCCAATCCGCCCTCCCCCTCCTGTCTGGCATTACAGACATCATCCTTCTCCCACACCCGTCATCCGTCCTCGCCATTGTCGTCGTCATAGGCCATCTCCCTATCCTTCCCCCTTCTGCTTCTTCCTGTCCTCCTCCTTCTCCTCCTCCTCCTCCTCCTCCTCCTCCTCCTGCTGCTCCTCCTCCTGCTCTTCCTGCTTGTCGGGCCCCCCCTCCTCTCCCGGCCAACCTCCAGCGCCCGCCCGCCTGCAGGCCCGCCAGCTCCGAGGTGACGCTCGCCACGAACGCGGTGCCATGCCTGGGCAGAGAGGCCGCGCGGCGCGTGCGCACGAGGAGAGGGGCGCGCCCTGGGACACACGAAGAAGTGGACACACGAATCCCAGGCTTCTCCTATAGCTTCGCATCTGTTTAAGGATTTCGTCTTCCCCCCACCGTCCCAGATGTTCCCATCTTTTCCTGGGGATGGACGACTACTGGTGTATGTGTGTGTGCTTTTTTCCCCTCCTGACCCAGGCGCGACGGGAGGGATGGCGGTGGCAGTTGAGAAGGGAAGGCGAAGTGTATGGAGGCCTCCCGGATGGGGTCCGAGTAGACGGGGTCCGAGGATCGCGCCGCAGCGCCGATGCATCGCCGATGCATCGGCAACGTCGGCGCTGCATCGGCGCCGTCGGCGTGGTGAAAATCGAGCTCCACATCGAGCTGCATCGGCGATGATGCATCGGCTATGCGGCGCGATTCTCCGACCCCGTCCGCTTGTGCCCCATCTGGGGAGGCCTACGGGTGTGGTGGAGCCCGCCGCGATGCGGTGCTTCCTCCCTCGCGAGCAGGCCCCTTGGAACCGACCAGGTCGCTGGCCAGCGTTGGGATCCGACGAGGGGTCTGGTTTAGAGAGCCACTGATATCCGCGCGCCACCGGGCGGGGGGAATTCTGCAGAAGGCCACTGGCCGCCAGCGGCAAGCCCCTGCAGGCAGGGATTTTCAGATCCTGGGACGCTCGGAGGTGCGGCGTCCGAGCGGCATGCAAGCAGGGCGCCGAGCCTGCAAGACCACTGTCCGTGCTGGCGCCTGCCGCCGGGCACGCCGGGACGAAGGCTAAGCCCAATCCCAAGGAAGAACGAGACCCCGCGGGGAAGGGAAAAGCGGGCCACGCTGGAGGTGCGCGTGCCAACTCGTCAACCGACTTGGCCCAGAGACGGTTCCAAAGGCCACCACTTGCTGCCGAGCCACTCTCCTGCGCCCCTGGCGCCGCTGGCGGCTGGTGGGTTTTTGCTCTCCCACGGGCCCCTCGACGCTCTTTGAACAGGGGACCGACCAAACGATCAGCGCAGAACTGCGGAACAGGCCATGTCGGCAAACGAACGGGGAACATTGGTGCAACTCATGTCGGAGATGTGACACATGATGTGCAATCATGGGGGATGTGAGATGTGGTGCAGGCTATGCGGTGCAAGCTCTATGGTGCAAGCTACAGTTGTTTTTAGGGGCAAGCCACATGGTGCAACCTATGTGATGCAATCTGCGGTGCAGGCAATGCGACGGATTCGGGAAACCCTGAAACCAAACATGCTGCCACCTCCTGGAGGGCAACTGCTTTACTTCCGCCGCATCCCGCCAGCCTTCCGCCCGGCTCCTGCCGGCAGAGGCGGCCTCGCTCTGCCCCCGCCGACCTCCCGCCGCCTCGCGCCGCGGAAGAGGTGACCACCCCTTTGCTGCTCGAAGGCAAAGATGCCCTTCCTGGCACGCTCCATGCGGAGCGCGCTGCGTCGTGCACCCAGCGCTCGGGGCGCCCACGATGCGCCCACGGACCGCCCCCGACAGGGCGCGGGAGAGGCCCCGCCGCACCCACCCAGCGCACGGCGCTTGCCGGGCGCCCGCGGGCGGCCACCCACAGGGCACCAGGCCAAACTCCGCCACGTCCATCCGAGTTACTCGCCATCGCTCGGACGTCCATTCCCTGTGCATGCTTCGGTTTCGTGCGTGCTTTTTGTTGCCCAGTGGTCGAGGATGCTCCTCGAAGGTCCTCACCGGGAAACAGTGCACACATCCGAGCGATACGAGCACGAGCCCCGAAGTGCAGGCACTTCCTCGGGACCAAAGAGGAGGCCCGGTCTGTGCACCAGCGCGGCCGGCCCCAGCCGGCCGGACCGCGGTGGCGCCCGAGACCCGGGCCCCCCCGAGGCCGAGGCCACTCTTGACGTGGAACCCTCGACGATGTGCTGTCCCAGCGAACCTGCGGGGTGGGCCCTCTCCCTGATCCGTGCTTCGATGCGGATCGTCTGCGCGCCTCGTCTTCTTCGTCGTCGCCGTCAGCGTCGTCGTGGTGTTGGTGCGGCGTTGCTCTGCTCGGGGCTTGCTTCCCTTCTTGACTGCCTACCAAGCCACACCAACCTAACCCGAAGACCCCAGTTTCGGGTTTGGGGGGGGGATCGGGCTCCACGTGTGGTGTTTTTTACATGGAGGAGGAGGAGGAGGAGGAGGAGGAGGAGGAGGAGGAGGAGGAGCCGCCCCCCCACCGCGAATGGGGGGCAAATTGGGGCCCTCGGGTCGAGTCGGGGTGGCTAGGCGGGTGGCGACTTGTGGAGTGACCGCCACGACCACGTGGAGCAATGGATGCCATAACGCCTTGCCCAAGACTGGCCCTGGGCCTGGCAGGGCCCCCCGCCGCCCGAAAATGAAAAACATAAAAACAAAAAAACAAAAAAGTGAAAGAAAAACAAAGAAAATCAAAAACAACGTCGTGATTGTTGCTCGCGGCGCGAAAGGAGCCGCCTGGTTTTCGGGTCAGAACCCGGGTCTCTGGCGGCCCTTCGGGACGATCTGGGCGCCTTCCGGGACGCCCTCGGCGACGCGAACCTGCTGGAGAATCCGGAGGCTGGAGGACCTCCAGGAGCCAACGAAGACGTCCGAAAACCTCGCGTCGGAGGCCAAGACGCGGCGGCGTGGGGCGGCGAGAGGGAGTCAAGAGATGCCAGCACCGCTGCTCCACAGCCCTCTGCTCGGGCGCACTCTGACCAGGATGCCGAGGCGAAGCCAGCCGAGGCGACGAGGGAGGCGTTGGCGGCACCGGCCGCGAGGGCGGCAAGAGGAGTGCAGCGGGGGCTGGCTTTCGGGCCATTTAGCTCGACTCTCCCGCGGCCGCTCGGGGACGGTCCCGGCACCCCCAGGACCGATCTGGGCGAGGTGCTACTGCTGCATCGCGGGGCTGGAAAACCGCCGAGGAGCCACGGGACCGCCCGAAAACCTCGAGCCTCGAAAGCATGAGGGGGTTCTGTGGGAAACGGGTCCTGGACCCTTCGGCGGTGGACAAACCTCCCTTTAGTAGACCTCCCCTTAGTGAAAACGGCTTGGGACCGAAACCGACGGACCTGGACCCGCAAAAATGACGGCCGCGACGCCCTCTCGCGAACCAGAAACGGCCAATTCCTCAATCGACGTGTCAGGGTAGGAGGTCTGTCCACCCCCGAACCCTGGGGCCTTCCCAGAAGACCAGCTCGTCATCCTGGGCCAACGTTTGACGGCCCTGGAGCCCGTGAAGGCCCCGGGAACCGAGCAACGGCGAAACAACTGCATACCCGTTTCCGCCAGGACCCGAGCAGGAGATCGGCTACAGAACTGGTGTACCCCCAAGTTGTTCGTCATCATACATGCGAAAAAGACGCCGAATATTCGCAGATCTTCGAACATCATACACGGTCTGCTGTAGATTCGACGAAGTCAACAGATTCTGGGGCAAATCCATTATGTAGTCGATCTCCTAATCGAGGATAAGACGAAGCCAGGACGAGAACGAATTCGGGTGAGGATAGATCGAGAATCTCTAAAACGCGGCTTTGGAGGATGTCTCGGGCGCCGCGGCCTTCTCAGAGCGTCCCGGAACGCTCTGAGAGCGCTCCGGAACGCGCTGGCACGCATCGATCCTCGTCCTGGCCCCGCCCGAAAGGACCCCCTCTCTGCACAGCGAAGGTTCGGGGGTTGCTAAGGTGCCCCTGGCCCCAGGTGCCCGCTCCTCGCTCCCTTCTGGAGCCCCTGGAGCCCCGTGGGCCTCGTGAGGGGTGCTCTGGAGGCCCTTGGGTCCAAGGGGGTCTCCTGGGAAATCCTGGGGGGCACCTCGGGCCAGGAGCACCTGGCGGCGCGCAGAAAGGGGTAGGGGGAGGGCGGAAGGCTTCTTGGAAGGATGCTGCCTCTTGGAAGGCGCCAGCCTTACATCTACAGATAAGGCCCGCGCCTTCTAAGAAGCAGGGGTGCCTCTCAGAAGCCTTCCCCCTCCCCCGACCCTCGGGGGCGGCAAAGAGGGGGGCGTGCAAGAGGGGGGAGGGTGCAAATCATGGCCGGCGGCATGTGCGCGGCCCTTTGGGGGGGCCAGGGACGTAATGAAGCCAGAAGAGGCGCCATGAAACCTGAGGAGATGTCGTGGCCGACGCCATGCTACTAAGCCCCCCCCTGGTCATCACCCCCCTCTTTGCCTCGCCGCCCCCGACACCTCGGGGATGGACAGACCTCCCTTTAGTAAAACGTGGTTTAGTGAAATCGACCTGAGGCCCAAACCTGGCGGGCGCAAGCCTGGAAAACAACGGCCGCGGCGCCCTCTCGAGAACCGAAAACGGACAATTCACTCATCGACGTGTCACTGTTGGGGGTTCTGTCCGCCCCCGAACACCCCCTTTCTCAATTCACTCATCGACGTGTCACTGTTGGGGGTTCTGTCCGCCCCCGAACACCCCCTTTCTGCGCGTGGCCGGAGCACTCCCGGCAGCGCCCGAGAGAGGTTCGCCCGGCCCCGGGCGGCTCGCGCGACGCGCCGGGCGCGGCGGCCCGCGCCCCGCGCGCGGAGGCCGGCTGCGCGGGCGGCGCCCTGGCGGCCGGCCTCTGCCCCGCCTCCATGGCGCGGCCGCCGCCACCGGCGTGGCGGGGGGGGGGGGAGGCGGATGGGAGGAGGGAGAGGAGGAGGACGAGGAGGAGGAGGAGGAGGAGGAGGAGGAGGAAGGGGAAGGAGGGGCCCATCTCTCGAAGGGCGATTGTATGCCCCGCCCTTCTGGAGATGGGCCCCTGTGCAGTGGGCTTGTGTGCGCCTCCGCTCGCTGTCTGCCTTGCCGTTGCCTTGGTCCTCCCCCGCTGCTCTCTTGCATGGCACTGCGTGAACACCGCGGACGCATCGTCTTTCAGGAAAGTGCGCAGCAGCAGGACCAGTGCAAACCTAAGATTCACCAACGATGTTGCCACAAACCCTCCCTCCAAGCTCCCTCCTCAGATGCCCCTACCAGGACTCATTTTCACTGAAAGGAGATGCCCCATTGGACGACAAACGTTTGAAAATCCTGATCGTGCCACAACGCTGCTCCTGGAACTCCAGCGCAGCGAATATACGTCACTGTTGCGTCTCTACTATCATGAATCGTGCCAGAGCACAATTCCTGGGACTTCAACACCGCGAATCAACATAGCTGTTGCGCCCTGGCAATCCTACATCGTGCCAACTCACCATTCCTCACGCTTCAACAAAGACAACCCTTGAATCTGATACAAAATCGCAAATAGAACATGCGGAACCATACAATGAAAACCACATGTTGAGAAAACCACATGTTGAATAGGAACCACCCTCCATCCGTGACACTCTGGCGAATAGCCGATACGAGTGTGCGAGGCGCAAAGGCGACAACCACAATTTGAAAATGGCCCGCCCTCCATCTGTGAAGCTCTTGCACATGCTCAACACGAACGTGCGCGGCGCTCGGGCGAGAGCTACATTTTGAAAAAGCATCGGCCTCCACCGTGAAACCCTTGCAAATGTTTAAAGCAGGCGAGCGCGGTGCTGAAGCGAGAGCCACGTTTTGAAAAACTGCCCTCCATCCCTGAAGCTCTGGCAAGCTGTTATGCCCGATGTGCGCGGCGAGCCACACTTTGAAAGCGGCCCGCCCTTCATCCATGAAGCTGTTGCAATGTATTAAACGAATGTGCGCGGCGCTTGGGCGAGAGCCACACTTTGAAAGCGGCCCGCCCTTCATCCGTGAAACTCTTGCAAACTGTTAAAACAAGTTCACGCGGCGCTAAAGCGAGAGCCGCATGTTGAAAACGGGCCACATTCCATCCGATCAGCTTTTGCACATGCTTAAAACGAGTGTGCGCGGCGCCAAAGCGAGAGCCACATTTTGAAAACGACCCGCCCTACATCCGTGAAATTGCCACAGTTGAAAAGAAACCGCCCTTCACCCGTGAAACTACTGCACATGTTTAAGACGAGTCTGCGGGGCGCTTCGGCGAAAGCCACATTCTGAGACCCACCCGCCCTCCATCCGACAAGCCCTTGCAAAAGTTCAATACGAACGTGCGCGGCGCGCACGCGAGAGCCACATTTTGAAAACGCCCCGCCACCTGTGAACCTCTTGCAAAAAAATAAAAAACGAATTTGCGGGGCGCTAAAAGACGAGCGCGTTCCACTACTCGCAAAGTGACTACTCGCAAGGATCTGCGATAAATTACACCAAAGCAGACACGTGCTTTTCGGACGTTTGCGAGAAGGCACTCTGCGAGTAG
This sequence comes from Prorocentrum cordatum, assembly GCA_963575745.1. Lineage (NCBI taxonomy): Eukaryota > Dinophyceae > Prorocentrales > Prorocentraceae > Prorocentrum > Prorocentrum cordatum. The sequence continues at coordinate 863,018 of CAUYUJ010015838.1, forward strand.
TGGAACGCGCTCGGTGAGCTAAGGCGAGAGCCACATTTTGAAAACCACCCGCCACCCAGCCGTGAAACTGGAGCACATTCTCAGTTTCCGGTTCATAAACGGCAGAGGGATCTCAAGCGAAACGCTCGGTCCGGCCTGCCGACCAGCCCCAGGGTGCGACAGGGAGGAGCTATCTACAAGGAAGAGAGATAGAGGAGGAGGAGGAGGAGGAGGAGGAGGAGGAGGAGGAGGAGGAGGAGGAGGAGGAGGAGCAGGAGGAGCAGGAGGAGTGAGAAGGGGGAAGAAGGAGGAGACGGAGGAGGAGGAGGAGGAGGAGGAGGAGGAGGAGGAGGAGGAAAAAGGGATGAAAAAGGGGGGGGCGCGCGTCAGCTGCAAAACCTGGCTGCCGGCGCCAGTCGAGTCGGCGCCAGGGGCGCAGGGCCGCACGTGGGCGGGTCTCCGCCGCCTACACAGCCTGCCGCCGCAGCCCCGCTCCCCCGTCCCCTCTCCGCCTCGCCTCCCTCCAATCCGAAATCCTCCCCCCTGCCCGTGTGCCAATGCTGGGGCAGGGGCCTGGCTTGGAAGCACCCGCGGACTCATCTCCCTCACCCTCTTCTTCCTGCTCCTCCTCCTCCTTCTCCTCCTACTGCTCCACCAACTTCGCCTCCGCCTCATCCTCATCATCATCCGCACCATCACCAACTCATCATCATCCTCCCCCCCATCATCATCACCATCATCATCGCCATCATCATCATCATCATCATCATCATCATCATCATCATCATCATCATCATCATCATCATCATCATCATCATCATCATCAAAATAGTCCTCATCATCATCCGCATCATCAACAGGCTCATTATCCACCTCATCATCATCAGCAGCATCACCATCATCATCATCATCAGCAGCAGCAGCATCACCATCTGCATCGTCATCAGCATCATCATCACCAACATCAACAACAACAGCCACAACAACCACACCAGCATCAGCATCAACATCAACAGCCTCTTCAGCATAACCCTCTTTGCTATCATCGTCCTCCTCATCAGCATCATCATCGTCATCATCAACAGCAACAGTATCAACATGGCCAACACCATGACCATTATCATCACCACCACTCAACATCACTATCACCATCATCATGGTCGTGGTCGTCGTCGCCGCTATCATCATCCTCATCATCATCACCAACAACAGCAACATCATCATTTCCCCCATGACGCCAAGCCAAAACCGATCTCAACCGTGAAACTACCGGGCTGTAGTCCAGGGCCCGCGGCCGCATTGCACAGGTACAGTCTCAGGGGATTCAGAAGGATGCGCGCGCCAGCTGCTCAAGTATGCACGCTCCAGGCACGCAAGGAGAGGGAGA
>CAUYUJ010015838.1:869383-899383 GCA_963575745.1 Prorocentrum cordatum
ACTACTACTACTACTACTATACTACTACTACTACTACTACTACTACTACTACTACTACTACTACTACTACTACTACTACTACTACTACTACTACTACTACTACTACTACTATACTAACTAACTACTACTACTACTACTACTACTACTACTACTACTACTACTACTACTACCACTACTACTACTACTACTACTTACTACTACTACTACGACTACTACACTACTACGATTACGACGGCGACTACTACTACTACTAATAACTACTAACTACTAAGTTACTTACTACTACTACTACTACGAAACTACTACTACTTACTACTACTACTACTACTACTACACTACTACTACGACTACTGGCTACTACTACTACTATACTATACACTGTGCTGCTGCTACTACTACTTGTACTACTACGACTACTAATTTATACTACTACTACTACTACTACTACTATACTACTACTACTATTACTACTACTACTACTACTACTACGACTACGACTACGCTACTACTACTACTACTACTACTACTACTACTACTACTACTACTGACTACTACTACTACTACTACTACTACTACTACTACTACTACTACTACTACTACTACTACTACTACTACTACTACTACTACTACTACTACTACTACGACAACAACATCATCATCAGCTTCATCATCCTCATCATCATCATTACAATCATCACCCTCATCGCCACCATCATCAGCAGCAGCATCATCACAATCATCAGCGTCCTCAGCATCATCACAAGCAGCATCATCATCAGCATCAGCATCATCATCACAAGCAGCATCATCATCATCGTCGTCGCCATCGCCATCGTCATCGTCGTCATCATCGTTATCGGCATCGGCATCGTCATCGTCATCGTCATCATTGTCATTCTAATGATTGCCATCGTCATCGCCATCGTTATCGGCATCGGCAGCATCATCATATCCTCATCATCCTCCCCCTCCTCATTATCCTCATCATCATCATCATCATCATCAGTATCATCATCATCATCATCATCATCATCATCATCATCATCATCATCATCATCATCATCATCATCATCATCATCCGTATTATCCTCTTCATAGTCATCATCGCCCTCTCCCTTCCTCCCTCGTTACCCTCCTGTTCATCTTTCACTTTCCGCTCCTCCTCATCCTCTTCCTCCTTCTTCTCCTCCTCAACCTCCTCCATTCTCTTCATACTCCCAACAGATTATCCTCCTCCACTCCCTCTGCTCCTGGTCCTCCTCATACTGCTCCTTCTCGTCGTGCTTGCTCCCCCCGAGCTGCGTCGGCAACCCTTCCCACGCCCTCTCATCGCGCAAAGGGAGGACTGCGCGCTTGCACGGTCGTCGGCGCCGTGCGCCCTTGCGCTGTCTCGGGAACCTGGTCCAACGCTACCTCGCACACGCGGCGCAGGCATCGCCTCGTGCTTGCCAGGCGCGCCGACACCCTCCGCGTCAGCCTTGCCCTTCTCCTCCTCCTCCTCCTCATCCCTCTTCCTTCTCCTCCTCCTCCTCCTCCTCCTCTTCCTTCTCCTCCTCCTCCTCCTCCTCCTCTTCCTCCTCCTCCTCCTCCTGCTCCTGCTCCTGCTCCTTCCTCTCCTCCCTCCTCTACTCCTCTCCTCCTCCTCCTCCTCCTCCTCCTCCTCCTCCTCCTCCTCCTCCTCCTCCTCTCATCCTCCTCCTCCTCCTCCTCCTCCTCCTCCTCCTCCTCCTCCTCCTCTCCCCATTCCACAACATTATCCTCCTCCTCCTCCTCGCCCACCTCATCTTCTTTTTCATGACCCTCGTCCTCCACGCACATCTCGCCCTCGTCGTCCGCCTCCTCCCCCACCACCACCACCTCAGGCCCGCGACAGGAATGGGAAGATCAGATCTTCCAAAGCCTTGCGGCACTTCGCGATCACCGGAAGTCAGAGCGAGCGGACGCGCATTCTGGGGGTTCAAGTGCGTGGCACGTTCTGCTCCACCGTGGCTTTGCTCCAGCGGAGGTGGGGCGTCGTCCTCGGGCCCACTATGACTGTGAAATGCCTGACCAGCCTGCGGGGACATGGCACACGCACACATTTCCAAGAGACTTCCTCTCGCTGGTTTGCTGCTCGGACTTGCGAAACCACTATCGAGCCTAGCATGCACGGCACTTGGGAAGAGCTTGTCGCCGGCCTGGCAGTACTTGGTTCTCCGCGACGGTCTCGTCGCGTTCGGGACCCAGTCTCGGCGCTGATTGCACATCTCTTGGAAAGCCTCCGGGTTCCATATTCTGCTTCGCGGTGGGGAGGAGCCACATGCTGGCAGCGGCGCGGAATCAAAGAGCAGCTCTTCTCGCACAGCCTTGTTCGGCAAGTTCGCGTCGTGCCGACTTCGGCGTTGGTTTCTTTCTTTTTTTTCCACCGGACGAGCCACCAACATGATGCCTCCACCTGCGAGCACTGCACACCACTGCAGCCACACTGCGCCGCAGCGTGAGACGGAGGCGCGGAAGGAGGGCGTCGGGATTGCTCGACACCGCGCGCTGCTCCGAGCCTGCTGCGAGACTTCGGCGTTGGTTTCTGACACCGCGGGGATCGTTCAACCATCGACCGTTTCCGAAGCCTCAGATCGTTCAATATCGACCGATCCTGGGCCGCCAGCGGCGTTCAACCTTGAACGCCGGCGGCGGGGTCGCCACCAGTCGACACGACGCGAACCTACCGTACCCGCATTGCCCGTCCGATCGGTTCCTTCTACATCGCAGGGCAAGCTTTCGAGATCGACCGTGGAGGGGGGCACACGCACGCTGCCCCGGCAGCGGGACCCATGACGGCACCGACAAGCGTTCCATGCGTTGGTTCACTACGATGTTGCAGGAGACGCCCAACACATGGTATCGCCTCAACGAACTCATGGTTGCCACCGCCGCAAGGGGGGCACCTGGACAAGGGAGCTAAAAGCAACGGTACACCTGGCAGGCATACCCTTGGAATACTAGGAGCAAAGCGAAAGATGGGTCTGACGAGTCATGATGCAATGCTCGCGGCCATCGCGACCGTACATCGCGACCGTCAGTGAAGCAGCTAACCGTGACATTCCGAGATGTATGCGACTAAACACTGAACAAGTCAACCATTTGGCCGGGAAAAACGCGGGAGCATCTCATGTGCCCAGTGCCGAACGGGCCAAGGCAGCGAAAGCTTAAATGGAGCGCCCTTCCGGTGCGCAGGAGACTGTTGCGTGCCACTGTGGACACAATGCGAGCCAGGGATTTCCTGAAGCGAGCCCAGAGCCATGAAGCCACAGCGATTAGACAGGCGCGTTCCACTACTCGCAATGTAACTACTCGCGAATGGCCTGGACCCGCCGCGGGGGACTTACGATCCATACGTCGAGGACTCGGGCGTTTGCGACTAGGCACTTTGCGAGCAGTAGAATGCGCTCGGTGTGCCATGGGCCCCTCCCGCCTTGGCCTCCCCCTGCCACGGCCAGGCGGACCCCCTGGTGCTACGTCTGAGCATGCTGTTGCTGTCTTCACAGCTTTAGACAAGCGCGTCCCACTGCTCACAAAGCAACTACTCGCAAATGGCCTGGTTCCGCCGCGAGGAACTGACGATCCATTACATCCAGATGAATATGTGGTTGTCGGACGTTTGCTAGTCGGCACTTTGCGAGCAATGGAACGAGCTCGGTGAAACGCAACACTCGTCACTTGAGTGCGGCATAGATGCCCACGGTGCCGGTGTTCAGCCTCAGCCGAAGGCAAGATCGCCGAATGGCTTAGCCACGCGGCATCGCTCGCACTGACATGCCCAAGCGAGCACTTCTGGACCACCCACTGAGGCGAGCATTCCTTTGTTTGGTGGGCGGTTATACCACGACGGCTTGGACTCTCGGTTTTGCCTCTTTGCTGCGAGTCTGCGGATTTTATTTATATATATACATATATATGTATGTATAACTGTTGTTAATATTAGTATTATTATTAGTATTAGTATTATTAGTATTAGTATTATTAGTAATATCATCATCATTATCATTATCATGATTATTATTCTTATGAATATAATGAGTAGTATTACTATTAATATTATTATTAGTATTATTATTATCATGATTATGATTATGATTGTTATTATTATATTATTATTATGATTTGGGAGTCTGCGGAAAATCATCAGCAATTGCTCAAAAAAACACAGCCAACTCCTGCTTGCCCGGAGCGCCTGCGGCGAACCTGGGCCGATCGATGGCTTGAAAGTCCCAGCTGCGACGCCGAGAAGGGGGGCAAGTGCAGATGGCCTGCCCCTCGGCGCTGTTCGTTCCCCATGTCATGATCCTCCTCCGCATCCTCCGCTTCACCGCCCTTCTCCAACTTACCCTTCCCATTTTCTCTCTCTCTCTCTCTCTCCGACTCGGACCCTCCGCGCCCCGAAGATTAAAACAGGGCTAGGATCGGGATAAATCGCTCCAGAGCGTTCCCGAGCGCTCTCAGAGCGTTCTGGAACGCTCTGCAGCGGCCGCGGCGCCCAATACGTCCTCCGAACGCGCCGATTCTCAGAGATTTCGAGTTACCCCGATCCGATTTTGTCCCGATCTTCGCGCCGTTTTAAAGATGGAGGAGATCCCTCGCCGCCGCGGGACTCCGGGCCGCGGGGCGCGCGCCTGCAGGGGCGCGTCGACAGCCCGGCTCGCGGGCGGAGTGGCGTCCAGCGAGGGGATGAACATCTCCTGGCGAGGAGAGGGGTGGGGAGGAGGAGGAGGAGGAGGAGGAGGAGGAGGAGGAGGAGGAGGAGGAGGAGGAGGAGGAGGAGGAGGAGGAGGAGGAGGAGGAGGAGGAGGAGGAGGAGGAGGAGGAGGAGGAGGAGGAGGAGGAGGAGGAGGAGGGGGGGGGGGACAAGAAGGAGGAGGAGGAGGAGGAGGAGGAGGAGGAGGAGGGGAGGAGGAGGAGGAGGAGGAGGAGGAGGAGGAGGAGGAGGAGGAGGAGAGGAGGAGAGGAGGAGGAGGGGGAGAAGGAGAAGGAGGAGGAGGAGGAGGAGGAGGAGGAGAAGGAGGCAGAGGAGGAGGCGGAGGCGGAGGAGGAGGAGGATCTTTAGTACTATTATCCTTCTTATTCATACTATTAGCTTGCTTATTACTGCTATTTTTCGGACTCCTCATATTGTTATGCTTTTTACTACTACTAGTTGCATTATTGTTCTTCTTCGCCCTGAGCATCAACGCGGGCATCGTCGCCCCAGTGCTGTCCCCAGGACCCTCGCGGATCGGCCAAGCCAGAACGAACTCATCCGCGGACATGGGCGCGAGAGCTCCCGACGTGCCCTTTGTTGGATGACGCCCTCTCGGCCACCGACACCACGCCCGGGTGCGCGCCATGCTTGTCGCCCGTGGGCGGGTCATGCCTGCCTCGTCAGCACACCGCTCCAGGGTGGCGTCGTCCTGGGCGCGGTGCCTGCCCGTGACCGGGGGGGGGGGGGCGAGGGCGGCGGCCCGGGGCACGGGCTACGACGCGCGGCGTCTGCCGCCGTGTCCTCGGCACGCTGGGGCGTGTTGGGATGCCCGCCGGCCGGCTGCCTGGCACAAGCCCACATCAGAAGGATGCGCGACAAGGATGCAAGGGTCCTGGACGCCCACTTCGAAGCTTCTCGAGCGGGGCGCGGCCAACGGGAGAGGCCAAGGATGGGCCGAGGAGGCAAGGATGCACGGGTACCCTCGGGAAGGTGGCCCATCCTTACTGTGCGGGTTGACGGTAGGGTTTCGATTGGTTTGCAGGGCCCCCCTCCCCAACCCCCGCACGTGCTGCGTGCGAGCACGTCCTTTCGCAAAAGGAAACCACAGGCCTGTTGATCTTCGTCGCTCTCCACGGCCCCAGGACGGCCACGGGACGCCCCGTGAGGGCTCCGAGATGGCTGCAGGGAGCCCAGTAAGACAAGTCCGAGGCGGCTCAAAGGCCTCCCCGCAGCTGCAAGATGTCCCACAGAGGCCCCAGGAAGCCCCCGGAAGGCGCTGGGGATGCCCTCCAGAAAGGCCCTCGGAGGAGAAACACACAGACGCACACACACACACACACACACACACACACACACACGTCCGGGAAACAATTGATTGTCTGTTTCCTCTGCTTCTCCAGGTCTTCGTCCCCAGAAGATCTCGGGATGCCCCTGAAAGCCACAAGACTCGGAGATGACGGTCCTCAACGATCCCTTGAACCATGACCTGGGGCCAGCGATGCGCAGATTGGCCGCGCGAATTCGCCCCGCGATCGATGTTCTGGGCTCGCACACAAGCGCAAGACAAATTCACGAAATCGCAACAGCAAATCGCACGAGGGGGAATGTGAGAGCGTCCTCGGAGAAGAATGCACAGTTTGGGGCAGATTTCGCGCAAGTCTCCTTGTCCTCGCTAAGGGATGCACATCTCTGGCAAGACGGCCTCAGAGGACCCCCAAGACGGCCACGGGTCGCCTCACGGCCCAAGACGGTCCCAAGAGAGCTCCAGAACGTCCCCACCAGGCCTCCTCGGGAAAGCTCGATGGAACCATCGCGCACAGGAAGGCCCCGAGACGATCAGCAGGGCAAAACGAGGCACCCCAGAAGCCCCCCGAGAGGCCCCCGGAGAGGGCCCCCGCCCAAGAGGCCCAGAAGTAAGCCGCCGAGAAGCCCTACACACCCTCCCGATGGGGGCATCGCAGCAGCTCTGCCACGTGACGCAGGTATCGGCCTAAACATCGTTTCTCGTCTTCGTTTTGTTTTCGTGTTCCCTCGTTTTGTTCCCAGCCCGCCTCTGCTGCAAAACGAAATCGAAAGACAGAGACGGCCCACGACATCGCCAGAACTCCGTGGGGATCAACCCCTGACGTCACGGCCTTCTCGCGGACCGGGGCCCACGATTGCACGCTGCTCATTTGGACGCCCAAAATGGGTACGGAAAAAATTGGCACAGTGCCCAACAACAAATGCTGTCCCAAACCAACAGCGGCCGCTGTTGGGCAAGCGGTCTTCTGTCCCAAATGGACACAGGCCGCGGCGGCGCGGCCCGCGAGTCCTGTTCAAAATGAGCAGGGACTGCTGTTGCGCATTGTACCCATTCTTTCCGTGCCCATTTCGTTCGTGCAGAGCTCAAGCGGTGGGGCACAGTGTGACTCGGACCGCCCGCTGCCGGCTGCGGAGGGGCTGCCGCGGGTGGATGAGTGCCAGGGGCTCCTCAGGGAACGTGCTGCAGCCGACGAGCGAGCGGCCGCCTCAGGCGGCAGGGACCGGAAGGCTCCCCACCACGGGCCGCAAACAGGAATGGCTAAGCTCACACCGCTCAGCCTGGGCATCAGAGCGCGTTGTCGCAGTGAGCTGCTAGAAACGATGGGCCTTGACCTGGAGCCCAATTGCTAACATAGGGCCACGCTTCAACGTGAGGCTGCACCATGACGACTCGGACTCACACCGCCTCTACGTATTCTGCATGTCTAAAAGTGCCTTGAAGGTTGTCGCGTAACTGCGTCTCCCTGTCGTTCCCATCCCCCCTTCTACTACCCCCATCCCCCTCTGCTTCCCCATCCAGCTCCTCGTCCTCTTTCTCCTCCACCTCCTCAAACTCTCCGTAGCATCGCCTTCAAGCTCATCGTTGCGTTTGCATGTTCCTTATCCTCGTTCTGCTCCCACACCTCCGTACCCTTATCCGATCCACACCATCCTCCTGCTCCTCATGTTTCTTGTTCCTCCTTCTCCTCAAACTCTCTTGTGTCCCCCTGCCCCGACCAATGTAACTTCCGAGCATTGTTCTCGACCCGAGTCGCGTGGAAGCCGCGGAGGTACGCTTGGGTGGCACCACGTCGTCAACACGTGTTCTTCGTGTGTTTGTCACCGCGGTGGCGAAGCTGGACAAAGTGCGGAGCGAGCTCAAAGCTTGTCGTTATGTTTGCCCTGTTGGAGTTTGGGCAGTGCGGCGTATGACTGAGGGCACATAATTGTCATCGACAGGTTGCAAGTGGTGTTCTGTGTTCTGTTCGTGCAAGTACCTCTTTACTGCCTTCCCAATGTTCGCTGACAAGTGTTCTGGGCAATCCAGAGTTCTGCCGTGCGGCCCACGTCCAGTCTCCAACGTGACATGTGTATCGGCGGCACTCGCGTTGTACAATTGGGCTGTTAAGTCGTTCTGAGTTCTGGTGTTTTCCTAAGCCTCTTGATGGCATCAGCCCCGAGGGGACAAGAGGAGCAATATGGGCACCTCCAGCTCCCTGGCAATCACCAATCCCCCCTTGGCGTACCTCAATCGTGGAGTCTGTCGGAGGCGACTTGTGTATGCAGTTCTGCAGTGTGGGGTTAAAGAAGCGGCACTAATGGGATAGCATGGCAGCGTGCCTCGACGTTCAGTATGGTTTCCGTTCCTGGTGGCGTGACCTGGAGGGAGTGGACATCGTGAGCCACTTCATGCTGGAGGGCGTCATCTGCGGCAAACTCGCGATCCGTGGGCTCCTCCGCTTCCACCAACATGCGCGGGCGGCGCTCTGCCTTATAGCCGCGAGGCTTCTGGAGGTCAGGGGCGGCGCTGTAAGGTTTCAATATTGCTCCGCAATCGCTCCCAATCGGAACCCGAAGCCCATCCGCTTCATACATCCCTCTCCGTTCTCCCCTCCACCCGTCCCTGCGCCTGTCCCTCCCCACCCTCCTTCCCCCCGCCTTCCCCCCCCGCAACCTCACCCGCCCAACTTCTCCTCCACCCAGCGCTGGGAAAACAGCGCTCAACGCATTGCTGACACCCCAGTGCGCTGCACTGCCGCTCCACATCGACGCTTTGCCAAGGGAGCGCTCGGGCAAGAGGGCGAACCGTCACCGCCCCACCCCCTCCCCGAGTGTGAGAATCTCGTCCCTCCCAGGGAAAGGCGCGCGCAGAATCCTCGTCTTCCTCCGTGATCTCCATGCCAATGGCCGGCCCGGCCACCTCTCCATCCGACGCGCCCGCGGCATGTCGCCAACACTTACGGGAATGGGTGGACGGGCCGTGCGCACACGCGCGCACATACATGTATATATATATATATACATACACGCATATATATATATATATGTGTGTATATATACATACATACATACATGCATGCATGCATGCATGCATACATACATACATACATGCATACAGACATACGCACACACCTCTTGTTTGGCGGTCGCGGCCTCGCGCGCAGCGACGAGGCGGAGAAAGTGTAACAGTGCGCGCGGAGGCCGGGCCCTCAAGCATCGCGCAAGATGCAGGCCGACCGGCATCAGCCGACCCAAGGAAGGCCTTCCCCCCGTGCTCTTGAGAAGCAGGAGGTGGGAGGAGGTGGGAGAAGAAGAGGGGGAAGAGGACTGTGGAGGACGACGCAGACACAGGACACGCCGAGGCGGGCGAGAGTCTGTGGACTTCAAGAAGGACGAACACAAAATGTTTGAGTCGCGGCGCCGGCGATCGTTCGGCGCGGAGTGGCCTGAATGGGATGCGCATCAGCAAAATGGTGCCAAGGAGGCGGGAGAAGAGAAGACCGTCATCCTCTGCCATGCAGTCAAAGTTTTGCGTGCTTTTTCGTGCGGCACTTTTGGCCAAGGCCACTGCCGACTTAAGAAGTGCGGCGTTCAAAACTTCGTTTGCAGGAAATGATGTGACCGCCCCCCGCCAAATTTCATCATACCAAACTTATGTGTTCGCTTAGCAGGGAAAATGGGGCAGTTGTCGATCCAAAAGAACAACTTCGACGGTTGGTTCAAATGCCGCGCAGTTTGACTACACTAAGAGCTTCCCTTGGGAGCCTGTTCGGGTCTGTTCAACTTCTGTTACTACTGCTACTACTACTACTACTACTACTACTACTACTACTACTACTACTACTACTACTACTACTACTACTACTACTACTACTACTACTACTACTACTACTACTACTACTACTACTACTACTACTACTACTACTACTACTACTACTACTACTACTACTACTACTACTACTACTACTACTGCTACTGCTACTACTACTACTGACTACTACTACTACTACTACTACTACTACTACTACTACTACTACTACTACTACTACTACTACTACTACTACTACTACTACTACTACGACTACGACTACTACTACTACTACTACTACTACTACTACTACTACTACTACTACTACTACTACTACTACTACTACTACTACTACTACTACTACTACTACTACTACTACTACTACTACTACTACTACTACTACTACTGCTACTGCTACTGCTACTGCTACTGCTACTGCTACTGCTACTGCTACTGCTACTGCTACTGCTACTACTACTACTACTACTACTACTACTACTACTACTACTACGACGACGACGACGACGACGACAACGACGACGACGACTACTACTGTTGCTGCTGCGGTTGCTGCTGCTGCTGCTACTAGATGGCAGCAGCATCGCAGCTCCGACCAGAAGGTACCAGCCGAAGGACATTTTAGGGCACCCACCATAGGGCGCCCACTATAGGGCAACAGCCGTATGGGACCAACCAGGGGACTTCCCTGAACTCCAGCAGGTTCATATACATGTGCCTGCAAAAAAAGGCCCCGTATAAAATCCCCAACACAAGAAACGAGCGTGCGCACTGATGCGGGTCCACGGGCAATCCAAATGCTGCGTTTTCGCTGCTGGGCAAATTCCGGCCACGCCAATGCCAAAATAAAAAAGGCCCGTGTCTTGTTTTCGCTCTCGGGAGTAAAACACTCAGCGCCTCCGCCAAAAAAAGACATATCAGCATGAAACTTTCGTTTGCAGGGCAGTTTGGCACGGCGCAATCGCCAAATGTCAGCTTGCGGCACTTCATAACTTAGGAGACATCAGCCCTCCGCTCTCCTCCATCCTCTATCCTCCATCCGTTCAGCGGCCGCGGAAGGGGGGCTGAAACAGTGCGAGGCGCTCAGGACGCGAAGATCCCGACATAGTAGGCATATCCCGTAAGAAGTCTTGCTGTAGGACAGCCTCTGGCACACTCTTCGTCGATGATTTAGGGTCCCAAGGTGCCCCAGAGCGTCTGTGGGTCCCTGGGGCCATCGGGGGATAATAAATCTGCGTAGGGCACCTGCTCGCAAGTCGATGTCTTCTTTGAGATGCCCACAGACGGCAAGCACGGCACAGAGCCGAGGTGGTCTTGTCGCGTGCGGAGGCAGCCAATTGGCAACTTCCACCAGTGACCCCTGCGTCCTCCAAGCCCACGGCGAGGTGTATGCCTCACAAGGCCGTCAGATCCCAGGAATCAGATGTAGCGGGACCACGAGAACTCGCCGAAGGGGTACCACTCTTGGAAGCGAGCTCGAGACGTGAATCGATGAAGCCATTGGCGGTCTCAAGTCCGAGACGTGAATCAAGGCAGATGAATCGAGACGTCGATGGAGACGTGAATCGAGAAGTGAATCGAGACGTGAAGCTCGAGCGAGCTCGAGACGTGAATCGATACGCGAATCAAGTCCGATGTTCAAAAGTCCGACATCGAAGCGAGATGCTCACACGCATCTCCTGGCGGCTGGACGCGGGCGCCTGCCAAACGTTGCCTCCCTGCGGCGCATGCGTGAGTCACCCTGGGCAGCCCAATCTGCGGTGGGCATGGTTGGACCTGGGCATCGCGCCAGCATCATAAGAGGAAACCAGGACGAGGAGAAAATCGGGGGAGGATCATAAATCGAGAACCTCTGAGATCCGGCGCTTCTGAGGGATGGATCGGGCGCCGCGACCTCCTCAGAGCCTTCTCAAGCGCTCTGAGAACGTTCCGGAACGCTCTGGACAGACTTATCCTCGTCCTGGCCCCGTCCGACATGACCTGCCCAGACACCCTTCTCCACGAGACTCCAACACGGCCCAGACATACTTCAAGTTCGCCTTCAGGTAGCACTGCGTATACTGCAGACTGCCAGCACATGGCCCAAAACGACTGATCACCGCCTACGACACCTCCGTGGCGGCTCAGAATGGTCCCGCCCGTGCGAAGACGGCCTCAAGGAGGCCTTCCCATGGCAACACAATTGCGTCCTTTATCTGCCACCATGCCGCGAGGCACTGAGCGTCGCTGCATACAAAGAGGTAAGCGTCCAGATGGGCCTGTCCTCTCGTACAGAAGTAAGCAGGACAAAGGACGTCCCAGAAAGAAAGAAAACAACAACAAAGAAAAAAAGGTTGGGTGTCAGACATGAGAAGAACGCTGTCAGACATGAGAAGAACACTGTCCTCAAGACTCCTCAATCCTCCAAATAAGGCTGAAAGTTATTGAAGAAACCCAGAGGCCCAAGGGTCGAATGTTTTGGGGCGACCTGCGCGCATCTTGGGGTCGGTTGCATGTTCCCTCATGATGTTCCCAGAGGCCCGAGAGCGCCAAGACAGGCCAAGAGGGTCCCAGGAGACTACCACGACGGTCCAAGAGAGCGCCGAGACGGTCCAAGAGCGTTCCAAGACGCCGAAGACGGACCCCAGACGGTCCAAGAGGCTCCCAAGATGCCCCAAGAGAGCTCCAAGAGGGCCTCAAGAAGCAAGCATCATTGAGCTCCCGCACATTTTGACAGATGTTGAGCGTCCTCGCCTCTTCAGGGCGACACCGACGGCGAGCCCCTTCTCGAATAGACGAGCACTGCTGCTGTTGGCGGCGCTCAGAAGAGGGTAAGGGGAAAGGAGGAGAGGCTTCTTAGAAGGCGCCGGCCTCTTACATCTACAGATGAGGCCTGCATCTTCTAAGAAGCATTGATGTTTCTAAGAAGCCTTCCCCCCTCCACCTACAGTCGGGGCGTTGACCTAAGGAACCCTAAATAAGGAACAAGGCCCCTTGTTTCCATAAGTTAACCTTCGATTTCCTGTCGAAAACCTGAGGAAAACCTGAGGCAAGCTGCGAAACACTTAAGGAACGCGGAGCCCCTCCCCAACGAAAAGGGTTCCTTCTTCAAGACCCCTACTGTCAGGGGGACGTAAGACGGTACAGGGGACTCGGAAATCCCCGACGAGGTCGTCAAAAAAATGACGAGGCCGAGCCTGCATTTTGACGAGGCCTCCCGCTGCAGACATCCCACGAAACTCCTCATCGTCAAAATCCGATGCGCGGTCGTCAAAAAACGATGGCGAACCCGAGTCCTGGCAAACCCGGGTCTTACGCTCCCCCGATACTGTATCCCCCTCTGCGCGCGGCCGATGCCGGTCTTCGCCCCCATTCTCTCTGCCTCTATGTTGGTCGCGCCGAGCGGCGGCAAGGGCACACCGCGCCCAGTTGGGCCGAAGACGGCCCCCCTGCGCTGGACAAGCGCAACTGCATGGATCGACCCTCGACCGGCCCTCGATCTGACAACGACGGCGACGGCGACGGCGACGAGGACGACGACGACGAGGACGACGCCGACGACGACGACGACGACGACGACGACGACGACGACGACGACGACGACGACGACGACGACGACGACGACGACGACGACGACGACGGCGGCGGCGGCGGCGGCGGCGGCGGCGGCGGCTGCGGCGGCTCTGGTCGGACGAAGGGGAGGATAGGAAAGGAGTCGGCGAATTGGCTCGTGCAGCTGATTTTCCTGGCGCCCCTCGGCGCAGCTCTTGGCGGGGGGGGCCGAAACCCGCTGCATGCAGCAGATTCCACACCACCACCCATTCCCAATCCCCTCCTTCCCAGACTGCCGACGCCCTGCCTTTTTGCACGGCGTGGACCGCTGGGGGTCCAGACCACTCCCCCAGGACCAGCGTCCCATCCTGAGCGGTTCCGTTGACAAACCCCGAGGCTCATGTTGTTCCCATCGCACTGAAGGACCACATCCCAGAAATAATTTCGAGCACCCCGAAAGTGTCGAAAGAGTGTCGAAACAGTGTCGAAACAGTGTCGGGCGAGTGTCTCCCAGGGCCCGACACACGAAAACCATCGAGTTTCGGTACTTTTTTGGTGCTCGAAATTCTTTCTGGTGATCAAGGCTAAAGTAGGTTGGAACATCATAACCCGAGGCCAGGTGGGGGCCCAAACTGTGAAAAACCTTCCGCCGCGAATTTTTATTCACAGCGCGAGGAGGTCAAACCGTCGGGATACAGCTCGGCCTCCGGCGCCCGCATTGGAACGCTTCGCGCACCCCTGGAACGCTCGCGGCGAGGCGCAGCTGCTGGGACGCACCCCGAAGCAGGAGGACTCCCGGGAGCTGGCAAGCACGCCCGTGACCCCGAGCCCCGAACCTCGGCCGCGAGGAGGAAGGGGGTGGGGGAAACCAAAAAAGATTCCGATGCCGTTTACCCCGCTGACCTCTCACGGGGTGCGTCCCGACAAAAACTTCGAGGCGAATCCAGCTGTAGCGACGAAGGCCTCCCAGGAGGCCCAAAACGGCAACAGAGAGGGAAGCGCAGCGGTATCGCTACTGTTTCCTCTCGAGCGTCGCTTTAAGAGAGAGGGCGGCGCATGCGGGAGGCGAAAAACCTGCCCCGCGCGTGCCGCTTTGGGGCCTACGAGGGCTTCTCTAGGACCCCTGCAGTAAACGAAACGTGCACTTTTCTTCCCCCCCCCCTTTCTGCACAGTTTTGCTCGCAGTTGTGATGTCCTCTCCCTCCCCCTCTCCTTTCGTCGTCGTCGTCCTCCTCCTCCCCCTCCCCCCCTCCTCCTCCTCCTCCTCCTCCTCTCCTCCTCCTCCTCCTCCCTCCTCCCCTCCTCCTCCCTCCTCCTCCTCCCCCTCCTCCTCCCCCGCCTCCTCCTCCTCCTCCTCCTCCTCCTCCTCCTCCTCCTCCTCTTCCTCCTCTTCTTTTTTCCTTCCAGCGAGGCGGCTTTAGTTTTTCTCGCCGTTGCAGAGGTCGGTGCCGCAGTTTCAGGGTCGACGGCACGACCCGCTTCACCGAATTTGGCGGAAGTTGCGCGGATGCGTGGGGAAAGCGTAGATTGGGGTTCTTTTTACTCCAACGCCCCTCGAAAAAAAAAGGGCCTGCTGGCATGTTATGACTTGATGGCGTCCGAATCACACAAGATCCCGAGCACGCCGCCTGGCCGAGCGGGGAGCGGGTGGTGGGCCCGCTCCTCCTCGGACACCCCTCGGGGTCACCACTCCCTCAAGGGTTCTAGAAAGTGAAAGTAAAACCCGCAGTGTCTCGACGCAAAATCGCGGAGGTCTAGGCTCGCGCCTGTAGCGCATCTAACAGCACACAGCCCAAGGCCCCATTCGGACCACACACCCTGTTCTCGCGGCCCCAAAGGCTGGAAACGGGGGCTGGTCGTCCACCAGGTATACTTGACCTGGCTATGGGTGGCAACCGTCCTTCTGCGGTCGCCCTTCTTTGCCTTGATCTTCACTGTTGGCTCACTCAACCCCTTGATCGGAGCATGAGGCTGCCCCCCGCCGCCGCCGCCGCGCGGCAGGACGCCCGCGCGGCACCAGCTCGGCCTCGCACGCGGACAGAATCAGCAAACTAAGGAAAATCCCAGCAAAGCGAGCAGGAGTCCTAGGCTCACGCCCGCCATTAGCACGGCCAGGCTCACGTAGTAGCCCTCGCTCGCGACTCCCAGCGTGGTCACTGGAGCCAGCGAACTATCGTCCATCTCCCGCGGTGCCTCACACAGCTCGGTCGGGCCCCCCCTGCACCGCAGTGGGAAGCGACGCGGCCACTGCAAGCAACACCTTCAGCAGGTTCGACTGGGCCTGGAAGTCGGTTGGCATGGCCCCGGCCCCAGCAACCCTCGAGGTCCCTGGCACGGGCACCTCCTTCAACCCGCAGCTCTCACGGAGCCACTCGAGGCGTGTCCTCGGCCGCGCCTTTGTGCCGAGATCCGCCGGGTTGTTCTCACCGCCCACAGGCTCAATGGAGATGGCCTTCTTGGCCACCAACTGCTGGATCCAGAGCGTATTTGTGGCAAGGTGCTTGATCCGCCAAGTGCCCTGACGCCTCGCCAGCGCTCTCGCACTCGAGCTGTCGCATCGCCAGCTCACGCGCACACTGTAGCCCATGAACGTGAAGAGCGCCTTCAGCCGAAGTCCCTCGCTGAGACCTCGGGCTCCAGCGTGCCACTCGGCTTCGCAGCTGCTAAGGGGCCGCGCGTCTTGACGACAGCTGACCCCGGGCATTGGACGCCCACGCGCAGTGATGTGCACGCTGGTCTGGCTCTTCCGCTCCTTCGCGTCGCCTGCCCATTCGGAGTCTGTCCACGCGACCAGGTCGACGATGTTCTGCGGCGTGGTGGGCTTGGCCATCCTCGCGCCCAGGTCCCTCGCGCCCTCCAGGTGCCTTGCCAGCCTCTCGAGGGCTCGCATGTCCGCCTCACGGGGCGAAGAAATGCACGAGGTCAGGCAGTCGATGTCGAAGCGGGCGTCCTCGCGGTCGTGCAAGTAGAACAGCAGGCACATAGTCACGCTCCTGAACAGCTTGGCCTCGTCTGGGCTAAGGTCGGGCGCGCCATCCCTGCCTGTCCTGCGCGCCTCCACCCCTGGGGTGGCGCGCGGGGTGGCCCCCTCGAGGCCGGGCGCCTCCAGCGCCTTCGTGGGGTACTTCTCGTTGGGCTGAGCGTAGGTCGCGTCGGCCTCTCGCACGCGCCGCCTCTTGAGAAACTCGCAGTCGGCACCGTCGCCCTGTGGGCCTGACCACTTCACCTCGATGTCACGGCCTAGGTCCAGCACGAAGTCGGACCCTGCAACTCCAGGCGCTGCGCCGTACATGTCGCCCATGTGCCGCCCCACCAGACGCGGGAGCTCGGCGCGCCAGAAAAATTGGGGCGCGGTCGACGACCGCTCGAAACCCCTGGCCATGAGCTGCTCCGCGGCGAACTCGACCCAGCGCTCCCCTCCAGCACGCCGCCCTGGCAACTGCTTCGCGAGCTGCCACGCGCAGTCCTCGGCGTCGCCCTCCGCGCGGCACTCTTCCAGGACTTCGGGGGGGCACTCGACCCACGCGCCCTCGTCCTCGGGGACGTGGTAGCACGCGTCCTCCGCGTCAGCGGTGAAGGTGGGCCATCCGTGCTTCTGAGCCACGTGGCCCACCACTCAGCCGTCGGCCATGCTGCTCCCTGGCGAGAAGAGGTCGTCGCAATGCTCCTGCCGCTTGAACTCTCGCGCGACGTGCCTTGACTCAGCGATCCTGTACCCCCGAGGTTCGCGTCTTACTTGTAGACATGGTCCCAGCGGGCGCTGATCCTCTTGCCGGCGGCCTCGCCTCACTTGACGAGCTTGCCCACCCCGTGCTGCTTCAGGCCGTCGAGGGCTCGTCGGGTGGAAGCCTCTATCAACTGCGAGTCCGACGCATCGTGGGGATCTGGGACATCCATGCCCCTGAGGATCCGTAGGAAGTCAGGCCGAACGTCATCACAGTGCTCAGCTGCTGCTCCGCTAACTCGAGACCTCGCAAGGGCGCCACGGATGTCACCCTCCTCCGCGGGTCGCTTCGGCGATCGACACATCAGGGGGGTCTGCTGGGCCACACTCGGTGGTGCTGCAGCCCTCGGCGTCATGGGGGTATCGTCCCCAGCGCCACCTCCAGCCGACGTCTGTGTCGCTGGCCCCGCTTGCCTGCCCCCAGCGGCCGCCTCGGCACCGCCTACCGCGTCTGCCGAGGGCGCCGCCATGGGCGCGCCCGTCTGGGCCGCTGGGCCGCCGCCGCCATGGGCGGCCCCAGGGGACTGGGCAGCAGCGCTCGGGTCTGGCCGTGCCCCAGCTGCCTCTTGCGCCGGCAGGTGGGCGTCCGCAGCGGCAGTGGGTGTAACAATCGGCTCGGTCCCACGCGGGGCCGCGCCCTGCCCTCGGCGCTGCCATAGCACGTGCGTGATCGCCGCCACGGCGGCGCGGTTGAACCTCCGCTCTTCGGGCAGCCCCATTGACAATCCTCGTCGCGACCAGCTCACCCGTCTCGAGGGCGCATCTGTGCTCGCCGGTGTCATAGCTTTTCCTTGGCCAGACCGCCCTCGCGAAGCCCATCTCACCCTCGTGGTACACCTTGCCTCTCGCCCTGCGAATCTTGCCCCCTAGGTAGGCGCGCCAGGAAGGACTCCCCTGGGGTAGCCATCTCCCTGGTGTAGGCGTGGCCGTAAAGGTCCTCATGTGCGCTGCGACCGCCCGCCTTGATCCTCAGGTTGGTGCGCGCCCAGCCCGCGCGGCGCTGCAACCACTTGTACATGGCCGTGCCGGGTCGGACCCTAGCCCCCAGTCGCACCTCCAGCGCGCTCCTGCTCGTGCGGAACTGCGCCTGGATGATGTCACTGGCGTTCCCGGAGGGGTTCGACTGGGAGCTGGAGGCGGGGGCAGGTCTCACGACCACACGGTTGGGCAGCTCTGCCTCGACCTTGTTGGCCAGGCCCACCATGGCGCCCTCGTGGTCCGGCCTTAAGATAACCCTCTGGTGGAAAAGGCTCCTGATGAACGCCACCGTGGCTGCTGCCGCGCAGGGATCAGCGCGCCGGTCAGGCTTCGGGACACTCATCATGGCACCCGCGTCGGCATCCGCGACCACCATCACCACCCCCTCGTCCTGTCTCTGGCCATCCTCGGCGCGGGGGCCCGCCTCCACGGCGTCGGCCGCCTCGCCCTTGAAGAACGCCAGGTCAAGCCCGACCGCGGGGAGGCGTTCCACCTCCGCATCAAGAAGCTCGCGGGGCCTGTCACGCCCACGCTCCCGCCGCGGTGGGCAAGGCTGGTTCCCCTCGCGGCGCTGTCTCTCCGCCGGCGTCGGCTCGCAGACGTCGGAGAACGTGGTCGGCTCCAGCACCCGCCCCGTCTCCGCCTGACGCGTCATCTCCTCGCGCCTTAGCTCGCGGTAGTCATCCGTCGCCGCCCCCACCTTGCGTCTGCCCTCGTAGGTGCCTCATGGCCCTCCGACGCACGACGGCACGACGCGCTCCACCGTCGCGACCAGCTCACCCGTCTCGAGGGCGCATCTGTGCTCGCCAGTGTCATAGCTTTTCCTTAGCCAGACCGCCCTCGCGAAGCCCATCTCACCCTCGCGGTACACCTTGCCTCTCGCCCTGCGAATCTTGCCCCTAGGTAAGCGCGCCAGGACGGACTCCCCTGGGGTAGCCATCTCCACGGTGTAGGCGTGGCCGTAGAGGTCCTCATGTGCGGTGCGACCGCCCGCCTTGATCCTCAGGTTGGTGCGCGCCCAGCCCGCGCGGCGCTGCAACCACTTGTACATGGCCGTGCCGGGTCGGACCCTAGCCCCCAGTCGCACCTCCAGCGCGCCCCTGCTCGCGCGGAACTGCGCCTGGATGATGTCACTGGCGTTCCCGGAAGGGTTCGACTGGACGCTGGAGGCGGGGGCAGGTCTCACGACCACACGGTTGGGCAGCTCTGCCCCGACCTTGTTGGCCAGGCCCACCATGGCGCCCTCGTGGTCCGGCCTTAAGATAACCTTCTGGTGGAAAAGGCTCCTGATGAACGCCACCGTGGCTGCTGCCGCGCAGGGGTCAGCGCGTCGGTCAGGCTTCGGGGCACTCATCATGGCACCCGCGTCGGCATCCGCGACCACCAGTACCACCCCCTCATCCTGTCTCTGGCCATCCTCGGCGTGGGGGCCCGCCTCCACGGCGTCGGCCGCCTCACCCTTGAAGAACGCCAGGTCAAGCCCGACCGCGGGGAGGCGTTCCACCTCCGCATCAGGAAGCTCGCGGGGCCTGTCACGCCCCCGCCCCATCTGGCAGTGCTCGCGCCAGCGCCGCGGTGGGCAAGGCTGGCCCCCCTCGCGGCGCCGTCTCTCCGCCGGCGTCGGCTCGCAGACGTCGGAGAACGTGGTCGGCTCCAGCGCCCGCCCCGTCTCCGCCTGACGCGTCATCTCCTCGCGCCTTAGCTCGCGGTAGTCATCCGTCGCCGCCCCCACCTTGCGTCTGCCCTCGTACTCGGCGAGCCGCGCCCAGCACTGAGCCTTGGCCCCGTAGTGCGGGGCGCAGATCTCCTTGAGGCGCTTCTGCATGGCGTCGATCCTCGAGCTTGGCCCAAGCTCCTCGACGCATGACCGCCCCGGCGGCTGCGCCGCCGCAGGTGCCTCATGGCCCTGCGCGGGCGCCGCCGCCTCCTGCGCCCTCGGTGGCGCCGCCGCCTCCTGCGCCCGCGGTGGCGCAGCTCCTGCATCTGGTGGCGCTGGGTCACGTGACCATCGAGCTCCAGGGCGCGGCGGGGGACCCTCTCCACGCGCCGCCCCCCACGGAGCTCCCGTGGCACCTGCAGCAGCGACCCTGGCGGGCTGCGAGCTTGGCTTCGCCCATCGCGTCGTGGATCTGCGCGGCGAAATAGAACGCGTTGCCAACTAGCTCCACGCCCGCCCGCTCGGCCGCCCTGAGGTTTACGGCGCGCGGGCCACTTTCCTCAAGGACAAACCTGAACTGTTTGCGAGCCAGCTTCCCGAGGCCGAGCACCACGTCCTGAGGGGCGAGGTCGTTGCTCACTCTGAGGCCTCCCAAGCATGGCTGGCGACCCTTCTCGCCACCGACGACCATCGGGATTTCACGGAGCCCCTCGGTACCAAGCCTCTGGCCGCTCACCGCGGTGAGCTCGGGGGCAGTGCCCCCCCCCCCCCCCCCATGAACTGTCGGATGCTGCGCTCCGAACGCCTGGCCGCAGAGGTGCTCGTCGCTGTCCCTGCCTGCGAGGATGAGGCCTCTGCGCCCCCCCCTGCGGCAGCCTCCGACCGAGCTCCTGACTCCAAAGAACCAGCCGACCTCGTCGCCGTCGGAGCCCGCGGCCACCGCGCCCACGGTCCACTGGCCCTCAGCGCCTGCAGAGGCCTGCTGGACTGCGGCCGCCTTCGGGGGCGCTGACGTCGGCACCCGAGGCTTGCCAGCCGCCTTGTGCCAGCAGTCCTTCTCCTTGTGCCCTTGTTTCTGGCACCAGTTGCAGGTTCCCTCGAACTTGGCGGGGGTGCCGCCCTTGAGCATGTCATTCTTGACTCCCTTCTTGCTGCCTTTGCCGCCCTTGTCGCCCTTGCCGCCCATCTCGCCACCCTCGCCGCCGCCCGGCCTGCCGCCCTCGCGCTTGGCCCAGGGACGCCGCGGCAGGGCATGGCCCGAGATCGCACCGATCTCCATCGGCGCCGCGCCTTGGCCCACCGCGCCGCTAGCTGCGAAGACCTGCCCAGACGCCATCCACTCTCTCAGGTGGGTCCTCAGCGCCATGTGCGAGACCTCGGCGGCCATCGGAGCATCGCGTAGCACGGTCTTGCACGGCTCGGGGCTATGGGCGAGCAGCGCGGCGATGCGAAACTCATCACCGAAGTCCTTCCCCGCCTGCATGACGTACCTCGCCACCTCGTTGTCCCAGTCAACGAGCTGGTCGGCGAACGCCTTCTGATCGTCCCACCTAGGTTTGAGCAGGCCGCTGAGCATGGCTGCGAATCTGTTGCCCACACCGGTCTCGAACTCGGTCTTGATCGCACGCCAGGCGACGAAACCCTCGTGCCTGCCTGCGAGCGTAACCATCGCCAGCGCCTTGCGCTGGGTCTTGGGGATCAGAAAGGCATGCAGCAGCTTGCTCGTCGCTGCCGTGCGCTCGCGCTTGCTGACGTTGTCCACCGCGAGCGCTGGCTGGGCCTCAACGTTGTCGATGGGGTCATCCCAGCCCATCAGCGCGAAGAACGCGTGAGTTTTGATGGACCAGCTGGGCCAGTCCTCATCTCTGCCACTGAACTCTGGCAGCTTGATGTCGCCTCTGCAATCCACATGCTGCTCTCTGGGCGCCGCTGCCATGGGCAGCGCACGTCCTCAGTCTTCCCGTGGATCTGATCTGCGAAGTTCACCACAGAGCCACGCTCTCCGCTACCATGGCGGAAGTTACGCGGATGCGTGGGGAAAGCGTCTCTTGGGGCCCTTTTTCCTCCAAAGCAATTCGAACAAAAGGGCCTGCGGGCATGTTATGAATTGATGGCGTCCGAATCACACAGCATCCCGAGATCCCGAGCAGAATTCGATGCCAACGCACCTGTGATGTGCACGGTTTTTTTTTTGTTTTTCTCTCTCTCTCTCTCTCTCTCTCTCTCTCTTTCTATCCCCAATGTGTCTTAGGTCGGGCATGTCCCCCATACAGGCGGATGTTGGACGAAAAAATTGAAATAGCCCAAAATGCTCCAAAGTGCTCTAAAAATGAGAAATCCGTCCCCGCAGTATGTTTTAACTCTTTTTGAATATTCCTCCTGTAAAAGGACAGGCCCGACTTAAGCCTTGTCTCGAGGATTGACAGGAGCACACTTTGGCAAAACGCCCTTCGGTGCAAACTGCCAAGGGGGGGCACTCCGCGGGCGGACCGGCACCGCGCCCCGCGCGGACCCGAGCGGGACAGTCCGCGAACGACGCCCACGACCGCCCGCGAATGCCTGCGGCGAGGCGCGCGTCGCTTAGCGAAACCGGCTGGGGACTGCACCGGCACACTCGAGTGCAGTCGGACTCGATTGGACAGGACACGCGAGAGGACACAAGACCCTTCCGAGGGCCACGTTGCCACAGGAGTGTAGGAAGCATGGGTCGCGAGACTCAGGACACAAGGGTACCCTTGATTTGGCAGGGTCGACCTACTAATCTGGGCCGACTGTACCAATTATCCAACAAATCAGTGCAGATTTCCTCGGCCCCCTTGTCTGGGCCGACGTTCTGCCACTGGCCGATGGTCGCCCCCCCCCCCCCCATTGCGCAACGCCCGAGCGGACCTCCGAGACATTATCTTCATGCGATTCTCTGTTCTTCGACTCGGGGATCAACTGACCCGGGTCAATGCAAACACGGGCCAGTCAGGCCTGATCTACCGACCCGGGTCAATGCAAAACACGGGCCAGTCAGGCCTTGCCGGATCCTGCAAGATCCTGCAGGACCCTGCGCCCAAACCCAGGCCCATGCAGCCCCAGCTCCGCAAGATCCTGCAAGATCCGGCGCTCTGACTGACCGCCGTTTGCCTTGACCCCCGTCTCTTGAGCCCCGATCTAACACAGGGCTAGGATCGGGATAAATCGCTCCAGAGCGTTCCGGAGCGCTCTCAGAGCGTTCCGGAACGCTCTGGAGCGGCCGCGGCGCCCAATACATCCTCCAAACCCGCCGATTCTCAGAGACTTCGAGTTATCCCGATCCGATTTTGTCCCGATCTTCGCGTCGTTTTACGATCGTTTCTTGAGGGGTCTCAGCCCAGCCGAGTTGCCCCGGGCCTGAGTTATCCGGGGTAACTCGGGCCCGGGGTAACTCGGGTTCGGAATCCCGAAAAACGAACCCGAGTTAGTCCTGACCCGAGTTACCCCTGATGATTCGGGGCTCTGGACGCCCGAATTATCCGGGGTAAGTCGGGTCCGGGGTAAGTCAGGTTCGGAATCCCGAAAAACGAACCCGAGTTAGCCCTGACCCGAGTTACCCCTGATGATTCGGGGCTCTGAAGGAGCGGCGGCGGCGGGCCGCGCCTTGCTGGGCGTCGCGGGGGCCGTCGGCGCGGCCGCGGCCCCGGGAGGCCGGGGCGGCGCGGCCGCCCGCGGGCCGCTGGCGCCGGCGCCTGAGCGCCGACCGACGCCGACGACGACGACGACCACGACGACGACGACGACGACGACGACGACGCCGACGACGACGTTCACGACGACGACGACGACGACGACGACGACGACGACGACGACGACGATGACGACGACGACGACGACGACGACGACGACGACGACGACCACAACCTGAACGGCGACGACGACGCCGACGACGACGACGACGACGACGACGACGACGACGACGACGGCGGCGGCGACGACGACGGCGACGCCGCCCCAGCCAGAGGAACAAGTACGGTATAGGCGAAAGTTGTCCTAGGCCCACGCGGACGCATTGGGTCGGCGCTGGGCCCCCCCAGCCCGCACAGCGGCGACTCTGGCGCCGCCCCTGGCGCGCTTCCCGATCCAAGAAATCCGTGCTGAGCTCCGAAAGCCTATGATTTGTGCGGTTTGTTTTTTCGATGGGCCACGCCTAAACACGGCGACGGACCTGCAGTGACGACGACGACGCCTGAGCGACGGCCCGAACTTGCCTCCTGTGAGGTGGGAGCGGTCGTCTTCGAATCGATCATCTTCGTTGTTTCTGCAGTCTCCCTCCATTGCAGGTCCGGGCAGCGAAAGGACGGCGCTGGCAGGGAGGCCATCGTACGGTCCGCGCTCAAACAGACCGTTCGGAAAAAGGGCCAGTCTACTTGAAAAACGCCGCTCGCCACGCGAGGGGAGGGGAAGGAATCACAGCAGCAGCCGGGGTCGCACAGGAGAAGACTGGATGCCAGCCTCTGTAACTCACCCGCCCAGCGGCGTCGCCGGGACTGGAACCCCGGGTATGACGAGCGGCGGCAGCGGCACTGAACCCGCCAGCGGCACCTGCTCGTCGATGGAGGGCACGTCCCCGCAGGGCGAAGCATCCGTCGCGAACATGGCGCTGAGCTTCTTGACCTCGGCAAAGACCTCGGCCAAGGTGTCCTCGATCAAGAGGCGGCCGGGGGATCTGAACCCGATGGGCCCCGAGAAAATCGGTCAAGAAGGGGGGCCTGGGCAAATCCACTCAAAACTAATCCCCGTACCTCTCCCAGGGTCCATGTGGTGAAGTTTTTCACCCCGGACCCGTTTTTGACGATCCCGGGGCCAGAAAACGATCTCCGAAGACCGAATAGGGCTCAAAAAAAAAAACCCAGCACCGCGAACCTCGCTCCCCTCCCCTGCTGGTCGGAACCAGTGCTGGGCCACCTGAGACCCCCCAGCCGGCTCAGGTCCTCGATGCGCTGCGTCCGGCTGGACAGTGCGCTCAGCTCCTCCGACAGGTCCGGGCCGTCGGAGTGGGACGGGCAGGACGAGCAGGCAGAGCCGCGAGGGCTGAGCGCGCCGGGCCTCTGCGAGGCCGGCGACGCGGCCCTCGGGACGAAGGACGGGCCCCCCGCGCGGCCCGCGGCATCCTCGCTGGCCATGGGCGGGACGTCTGGGGCCAGCTCGCACGTGGCCCTCGCGAGCCTCCCCGGGGGAGGGGGCAGCTCGTCGCAGGCCCTGTGGGAGTGGCCGACGCCCCTCTCGGGAGGGAGATCCTTAGGGGGCCACACGCGAACCCTACCCCTACCCCCCACGATTTCTGAGGGGGAGGGTGGGGTTCACTTCGCTCGGGACCTCCCGAGCGAAGTGAACCCCATCCTCCCCCTCAGAAATCGTGGGGGGTAGGGGTAGGGTTCGCGTGTGCCCCCCTGATCCTGCGACACCATAGGGGCGTCGGCGCTGGCCCGCCCCGGCGGCGTCTCGGCGCCCTCGCCGGGCCGGAGGCAGGCCAGCCGCCCCGCCGGCTCGGTCTGGAACGGGGCGGGAGGGCACGAGCATGCAGCAG
Source organism: Prorocentrum cordatum (assembly GCA_963575745.1). Classification (NCBI taxonomy): domain Eukaryota; class Dinophyceae; order Prorocentrales; family Prorocentraceae; genus Prorocentrum; species Prorocentrum cordatum. The sequence goes on from CAUYUJ010015838.1 coordinate 894,649, forward strand.
CCATGTGCTCCTGTTGGCGGCGCGCACAGGGGGGTAGGGGGAGGGGGGAAGGCTTCTTAGAAGCACCCCTGCTTCTTAGAAGACGCGGGCCTTCTCTAGAGATGTAAGGCTGGCGCCTTCTAAGAAGTAGCCTTCTTCTAAGAAGCCCTCCCCCCTCCCTCCACCCCCTTGTGCGCGCCGCCAATCCTGGTGCTCCTGCACTTGTCTGGTGAGGTCATCGAGCTGCTGCGCGATCATGTGCTTCAGCTCGACCATGTGCCTCACGGTGCTGCTGTTGCTTCCGCGCAGCTGCAGGATGACCTCCATGAACTCCTCGAAGCTCAGGTCCGTCTCCTGGCCCACCTCGTTCGAGAAGATGAGGTCGGCGAAGTCGATGACGCCGATCGGATCGACGCCGATGTCTGCCAGAGCCTGCGCCGCCGTCGGATTCACCAGGATGCTCAGGAACTCTTGCTTCGACAGCCGAAAGTCCTCGTCTTGATCCAGCTCTTTGATCACGAGTGCCAGCTTCTCCTCCGCACAAGTGGTCAGCATCCGGTCCTTCTCCTGGTGGGCCACCACGCTCACCATCTCACAGAGCACGCCGATCAGCATGTTGAGAACGGTGAGGGCGGCGAGGGCAACGTAGACGAAGAAGACCACGAGGCTGACGACGCTGGACTCCTCAAGCCAGGGCTGGACCTAAACGTGATTTCTCGTTATGGTTTCGTTTTGGTTTCGTTTGCCATTCATGTTGCTCTGTTTGTTTTCCTGCACCTCCCTCTCGAAAACAAAAAACAAAACGCAGCCGAAATCCAGCAGAACAGCGTTTGGGACCAGCCCTGCCTCAAGCTTGGCGCACGCGAGCACGAGACTGTCCAGCAGCGTACCGTAGAGCAGGAGCGAATACATTGCCTGCGGCACGGTGGAGAACATGTCGTCGCCAGCAGGGGTGCCCTTTAGCAGCAGGACCATCGCGACGCCGAAGACGTAGGTGATCGCGAGCAGCAGGCTTATCACGAACGCCACGGTCTTCATGGCCCGGAGCGCTCCCTTCACCAGGATCAGCAGCTCGGGGAGCGCCCGCAGCATGCGCACCAGCCGGGAGAGCCGCATCAGGCGGAGGAGGCGCAGAATCGCCACGTCGCCGAGGGAGAAACTGTCGTCATCGAGAAGCAGTACGATGCCTACAGCCACCCAAGTCTCCAACACCATCATGACGACGAGAACCGTGTCAAAGATAAACCAATTCGAGTTGAGCCCATACAGTTTTCTCTCGAAAGCCATAAGCCGAATGACCCACTCCACTGTAAAATAAATACAAAAAGCGTTCTCCGCGACAATGAACACAGGATCGGCATCAACAATTGAATCAGATGTATTCCAAGTTGTGTCGACAGCCATCCAAATGGCATTCAGGGCAATCACAAAGAGGGTAACATTCTCAAATATCGTGCTCTTGGCGATAAGCTGCGCCACGCCCTCGGTCTTGTAGTAGTCGAACAGCTTCAGAGAAGGCTCCTCGGCCAGATTCTGATGAATCATCTCTCTCAATTCCTCTAAGCAGATTCGGGGCTTGAGCCTCTTGTCGAGCGAGCCCTTTGAGAACTGCTTGGTCAGGAAGCCGCCCAGTCCGCCGCCCCTCAGGTCGTTCGACTTCCCCTTGGTCAGCATCGCAAGGCCGCCCGTGATCTGTCGCAGAAACGTCGGCGTCTTATCCACGGCGCTAGTCTCGCTGATCATCTTGAGCTGCGCGGGGTCTGGGGGTGTACTCGGGCCGCTCCCGCAGGAGGCGTAGGAGGAGCGGGACAGGCTGGTATGGTTCCTGGTCCCTCTGCGAATCAGCGGCTTGAAGGCGACCGCTTCCGCTGCGGGGGAGGAATCGTCGACATCCTGAACGGCGACTGTGGGTGTGCCCGCGCCGCTCTCGCCGGAGGAGACGTAGGAGGCGCGGGAGAGCCTGGTGCTGCTCCTGGTCCCTATGCGAACCACCGGCTTCAAGGAGACAGCTTCCGCCACGGGGGGGCGAACGTCGACATCCTCGCAAGATCAGTCAACATCGAATCAGAAAATCGGGTACGGTGGGGGCGTTGACTTGAGGAACCCTGAATAAGGAACGAGGCCCCCTTCGCCCATAAGTTGAACCTCGATTTCCCAGGGAAAACCTCTGGAAAACAGAAGGCAAACTGAAGAACAATCCAGGAACACCGAGCCCCTCCCCAACGAAAAGGGTTCCTTCTTCAGGGCCCCGACTGTACGAATTGGAGCATGGATGGCAAAATTGCGTAGTCGGGGATCTTCTGACCCGGGTCAATCCAGACCTGGGCCAGTCAGGCATTGCAAAATCCTGCAAGATCCTGCACCCAATCCTGGGTCAATGCGAAGGATCCTGCAAGATCCTGCACCCAAACCCAAGTCAATGCGACCCTGGCCCTGCAGGATCCTGCAATGTGCGTCGGATCGGACCGCATCGGTACGGAGTCGAAATCGAGCTGCACCGGCCCCGCCGGCATGCACGGCAGCGCCCCACGAGCGTCCAGTCGCCTCGGCTCGTCGGAAACCGTCGGGATCGCATCGCTGCGAGCCGGCCGGAATCGAGGCCGCATCGGATGGATCGGCTCGAGAACGGCCCTGCGTGCAGGAACAAGGAAAGGCGACACCAACACCACCAGGGTTGGGCGCCCGAGTTATCCGGGGTAACTCGGGTCCGGGGTAACTCGGGTTTGGATTCCCGAAAAACGAACCCGAGTAAGCCCTGACCCGAATTATCCCTGATGATTTGGGGCTCTGGACGCCCGAGTTATCCGGGGTAACTCGGGCCCGGGGCAACTCGGGTTCGGATTCTCGAAAAACGAACCCGAGTTAGCCCTGACCCGAGTTACCCCTAATGATTCGGGTTCGGGTCTCTGACAGGGCGAGGAGATGCGAGGAGGCAAGGAGGCTCCCCCTGGTGCTGTGGCCCCCCCCCTCGCTCGAGACATCCCCGGCCTCCAGCTCGGGGAGGCATCGCGGACCTCCTCGCTGGAGGTGGCACGGTGGGCCCCCTGGTGGTGTTGGCGTCGCTTCTCCTCCCTCGACTACACGCAAGAGTGACCCTGGGTAAGAGCGACCTCTGGTGCGCGGCCTTTTGGCGGCCGCGGGGGCACCACACCTGGGCGCGCAGGCAGCTGCCACTGCTTCGTTTTGAGCCATCTGGGGGCCCATCTGTGCCCGCACCAACTCGCCATCGCTCGGACGTCCATTTTTTCTGTTTTTTTCGGTTTCCTGCGTGGTTGTTTCGCCAAATGGTCAAGGATGTTCCTCGATGGCCCTCGCCGAAGGAAAAATGCACACGTCCGAGCGATTCCAAGCCAAAGGTCACTCCGGCGAGAGGTCACTCTTGCGTCTAGCCGCCCTCCTCCCTCCGACGCGTCCTCGTCGCACGCGCCGGCCGCCGCCTTCCGCGCCGCTCTCTGGACGGCCTCCATCGCCGGCCTGCGCGCCATGGCGGGGGCGGGGATCGGGCCCCCGCCGCCGGCCCTGCCGGCCGCGCGCGGCCCCCCGCGCCTCTCGAGGGGGGGGGGGGCCGAGCGCAGCTTGGGCCAAAACGGCTACAGTCGAGGCGTTGACCTACGGAACCCTCAGCAAGGAACGGGGCCCCAGTAGTTCCACGAGTTGAACTTCGACGTCCCATCGAGAGCGTAAGGAAAACCTTGGGCAAGGTGTGGAACAATTAAGGAACACCGAGCCCCTCCCCAACGAAAAGGGTTCCTTCTTCAGCGCCCCGACTGTACGAATTGGAGCATGAATGGCAAAATTGGGTAGTCGGGGATCTTCTGACCCGGGTCAATCCAGACCTGGGCCAGTCAGGCATTGCAGACTCCTGAAAGATCCTGCACCCAATCCCGGGTCAATGCGAAGGATCCTGCAAGATCCTGCAAGATCCTGCACCCAAACCCGGGTCAATGCGACCCTGGCCCTGCAGGATCCTGCAAGATCCGGCGCTCTTGCTGACCCCCGTTTGCATTGACCCCCATCTCTTGACCCGAGGGGGGGGGGCAGAATGGGTCTGGCTTCGAGACTCCGGATGTTGGCTCAAAATGGCTGCGCATCTTGAGCCAAAATGACTTCGGGGGGCCAGAGCGCATCTTGGGCGATGAATCTTATCGGATCGACGCTGCGACTGCGACCGCGACCCGCAATGCGCACCCTGTAGGTGCCATGGGTTTGGGCCGAGGCGCCCACAGAGGCCTGAACTGCTGCACAACACAGATCCTCAGGATTACTCCGCATGTCCCGGGCGGCAGACTTCATCAGAGCATAAAGTTGACCACGCGCCTCACATGCATCAGAAAAGCATAGTTATCCTTTCTTCCAAGTGGTGCCATGTGTTCGAATTGGGCCGCATCGGCACGGAATCGGAATCGGATCCAGGCGGCCGCGCTAGAATGCACAAAAATACCACGGAAGCAACGGGCCGCATCGGATCGTCGGAACGTCGGAACTAGATCAGACCGAGCTGGCAGGAATCGATGTCAAATCGGATCGGTCGGACCGAGACAGGCCCTCCGAGGTTCATGCTGGTTTACCAGCACTGCGTTTCCCTTCCCCCCCTCTCCCCAGCCGCCTTGTCAGGGCGATGCTGCCCGGGAGAAGAGCGTGCGAGTGGCTTTCGACTCGCGGCCGACGAAGAAAAGGGGAGATAACAAGCTGGGCTCAGCGAGCCAGCTAGTGCAGCAGGTCTCTTCGGCGCGCCCCCCGCCACTCGATCGAGGAG
>CAUYUJ010015838.1:901883-924383 GCA_963575745.1 Prorocentrum cordatum
GTTCCATAATTCGCACGTGAAACCACCCATATGTTCTAACCCGACCGCATGGCCTCTAAAACTCGCCTGTTGGAACTGCGCAAAAGGAGATACATCCCTCCTGTGGCAGCGAGAAGCTCCGCAAACCGCCTGGCCATACTGGAGCCCAGCAGATTACGCAAAGGGGCAACACTGCACTGTGACACGAAACCGGCAATATGCAGCACGTGACTACTGCAGCCTCGTCCCCCCCCCCCCCGAGAAAAGAGAGAGAGAGAGAGACACACACACACACACAGAGACAGAGAGACACACAGAGAAAGGGGGTAACACCCAGGGGAGTACCCAATCCGTCTGCAACTCATGGCAGAACCAACGGGCCCAACCACAACGAGCAATTACAGGTAATGGCGTCCAAACCCTTGCGGGATCTATACCGTATGGAACACACGGCGGACCTTATGAAGGCGCTCCAAGAGAAATGCGGTGGATACGAAAGGACAGCGGGACGACAGCGAGAGGACGGAGTAAAAGGCGAAAGCGCCCTGAGAAGAGCGAGATCTCGTCTGGACTTGCGTGAGACACGACCCTGCTGGGCCTCACAGGAGCCCACGAGAGTGACCACAATTGCTTCCTTCACCCAGGGAGGGTAAGGTCCCGATCGGATCTGTGCAACACTCTCAGCTGGCCCGCTTCCGCTTGGGAGCCCACGGAAGCGGCGGCCAGTCTTAGCAGCCCCCCTGGGAGGGCAAGCTCTCGCTCGGACCTGCGTCAGACACTACACCGCTGGGCCTTCCAAGGGCCCACGAATGCGACAAAAGCTGCGCAGTTCGCAGCGCGCAGCGTCGGCGAGTGGCATTGCGAATGGTGGATTTGTTTTCCATCGCCACCACCGCCATAAGTAGGAGGGGGAGGAGGTCCTCCTCCTCCTCCTCCGCCTCCTCCTCTTCTTCCTCCTCCTCCTCCTCCTCCTGCTCCTCCTCTTCTTCCTCCTCCTCATCCTCCACCTCCTTCCCCCCTCCAGCTTGAGGTGGTGGTGGTGGAAAACAGGCCCATCAGCGAAAAGCCGAACTCCACCCTGGGCCTCCCGGGAGCCCCCGGGAGTGGCCACGCTTGTGCAGTCCGCAGCGCCCAGGAGGGCAAGGTCTCGCTCAGGCATGCTCAAGATAACACTTGGCAGCAGTTGCGCTGCTCGCAACGCCCACGGCGAGCGAAGTCTCGCCTGTACATGCGTCGGGCACAGCTCCGCCGGGCTTCCCGGGAGCCCGCGAGAGTAGCGACAGTTGCACGGCTGGCGCACCCAATATGGCAGCTAAGGGGGCAGGCAGGAATGAAGCAGGAGGGAGACAGGAGAAGGCGCGCAGTGGAACGTGATAGTGTCCCTCTCCCGTGATGACAGCGGCGGCAGCCGATGATGCAATGTAGAGCTTTTCCGTACAATCTCAAATACAGTGCTCTAGCTATGACGCGTCTTGAGCCACAATGCCGGTACGGCGTGGCTCACGTGCAACATTCGTGCGGGGCCTTAAGGATCTACAGGAAGCCCCTAGAGATACATGTAACAACTTACTCTCGTGATGGCTTAAAACTGTATGAAATACAGGCTCTGTGAAACACATTGGCTGACGGCAACTAAAGAAGGAGGAGGAATTTAATTAGCACATAAGCTGCAACGATACTTTACAGCGGCGATGTGATGGCGGCGGTGAGCGGAAAGATGAAACAATGACAACGAGCTGGCCTAACGTAGTCGTACTTCGCGTGGTGAATGAACCACTCGTGGTAATCGGACTACATCACTATGATGAACCACGCGTGGAAATCGAACCTTGTGATTGAACTCTCGCACTCATACAAAATAACTAACGTCTTGATTCCGTCGGCGTGTGGGATTTAGAACTCCAACGCTTGGGTTCATGTTGAGGTTTCCACTCGCCCTGATTGAGTGCGTGCATAACATCAAATCTGCTAATACTACCTTTTGTTAATCCGTCACACAACATATCTCTCGTGTCTATCCAAATCAACTCTCTCTGATACAATGCCACGATCCAACCATTCTCGTACTTCCATCACTGTGTATGCTAGATGTCTCTCCGTTGGTAGTTGAACCTCAGTGGCTGTACATGCTTTGAAGAATGACTCGCTATCGGTGAACACTACTATCTTTCTGCTGAAGCCTCCGCGTTCTGCACACGTCGCTAACTGAATGGCTGATTGTGTGCCTCTATCAATCTCATGTAACAAACCTGCCATTACAATACAAATAGAAATAGCGTCTCCAACTGCTCCAGCTTCTGCACTGAACGTGTTCCTGTTGACTCGCGACTGCTTCTTGCTGGTCGTCGCGAACATGTGCAGCTTGCCTCCGATGCGTGAGCTGGCGTGCTGGCAAAGTCCCAGAATATCTGCTCGAGGTGCCAAACAGTCTGGCTCGTCCGCTCTAAATGCCGAGTCCACGATACAATAGAACGCAGAGTCTCCCATCATTTGTGAATATCGTGCTCCTGCGTGGTGTGTTTGTATCCACTTAAGGCTCAAATTCAACACCTGTGCATGCCGATGTTTGAGCTGCTTGGCGCTCCTCTGACACAGTCCCACGAAAACTTGAATCTCTGGCCTCGTTTGTGTTACCCATGATAATGCGCCCAGAAGACTTGTTGCCAGAGTGTGTAGTTCAATGCTGAGATCGTCGCGTGGTCGATGAACTGAATGAGCTGGCAAGGGTATCATATGCAACTCCATGGTGTAGCCATTCTGGTGCGTGTAGATTGACTTCTTATCAGTTGTCTGCTCATGTTCAACTCCTAAGTACGTGAACTTATTCATGTGCTTGCTGCACTTACCAAATGCCTTTTCCAGTGCCCTCCACAACTCTTCTCGCGCTGAAGTCGTTGACGATCCTTTCAAATCATCCAGATGTCCGCAAACCAATGAAATACACTTGTTATGATTATCATGCCTCATGTACAGCTTGTTGTCGGTCTTACTTGGGATATGATGTGTCGCGCTCATGACCTGTGCCAACCTTAAAGTGAACAATCTCGGTGCATCCTTCAATCCCCAAATCGGTCGCAAGATCCGTGGGCAATGTTTCTCATGATCGAAGTTTTCCCAGACCTTGGACGTCCTTAGAACGGAAGCGGTCTTCGCATCCACAATAAGCTGCACTTGCCTGATTAAGCCGTCCGTCGTCATCTGATTGATCTCGTCGAACGTAAGGCCCTTGAGGAAGGCTCCTGAGATATCCAACGCCCACAGATCACATTCGTTCTGGCATGCGTGACTGTTCACCACTCGCGTGCTGCACCGGGCCGCGGTTCCGCTGAAGGTCTCAATTTGTGACTGCCTGTCCTTGAAGCCCCTCAACGTCCATCTGCCTTTGACCTCGCGCTGCTCCTGGCCATCGATGACCATGATCTTCCACTTGAAGACCCAAGTGCCGTCTACAAGGTTGGTTGCTTCCCGGTTGAGCATGATACCGACACTCTCGAGCTCCAGCCACTGCTGTAATTCTCTCTCCATGGATCTGATGACCTTATCATGATGTTGCCGCTGATCGTCGGCACTGAGGTTGTGAAGGTCTTGCTTGATAACCTGGCTGCTGAGCTTCGCCTTGGATAAGAAATATACCAAATCATGTCCTTCTGGACTGCGCTGCTTCGAACGAAACTCCAAGTTGGCAATATACCAAGGTAAAGCAAACTCCGCCACGGGTTCCTCGCGCTCGAAGTGGAACGTCACATCGTCCGTCAGAGTCAGGTCGTGCTTCGTCTGCTGTACCGGTGCCTCGAAGTACTCGAACTCGGACTGGTCGAAGTTGTTCTTCTCGTCTTTTTGCCTGAGCAAGGGTTCCGGCTTCCTGCTCATGATGTATGTCTTGAATTCGTCCATCGTAGTGGGTAGCGTGATCTTATTGCCATGGTTGTCGTAGTAGAGGTCGTCGCCCTCCGCAATGCGCCAGCCTCCATCACCAGCATTTGTCTGAGCTGGTTCCCGATCGTCAATACCCGAGCCGGGAATCTCGAAACCTTCGTCGCTGATCTCATCGGTCATTGTAGGTGAGGTAGGTCGCGCTGCTGGTGTGGTCGGTGCTGCCGTTGATGCTGCTGTGCCCGATGAAGATGTTGCTACTCCTGCGCCGGGAGGCTCGTAAGGTGGAGGATCCAAGATAGGTCATTCATCTCGATCAACTGCTGGATCTGATCGCTGATGCTTGGCTGCAGGTGGTGTTTGATCTTTTTCCTCATCTTCATGGGGTAGCATGCGGTATTTGTGCGCTCGACCATCGTCATGTACACCGTCATGTTTCCTCCTTTTCCGTAGTGGTGTGACTTCTTCTTCAGGTGGAGGAACAGCCGGTGGGGCGTCAGGTACTCGAGATGGTTGTGGTGGTGCCGGAGGTGCTGGACTCATGTCCATGTCTGCTGACACTTCCACCTGATCGCCGTCATTATCATCTCGCTGTCGTTGCCTGAAGAAGAGCTGTATGAAGGATATATTCCACCAGTATGCTTCGGGTCTCTCGTCCTCGCAAAGAATTCGCTTCCAATCCACATAAGTGCTGCCATACTGAATTGTGTAATAGCGAACTGGTGAATGTGTATACCACCATATCAAGAATGAGCTAGGCATCTCTGGTAGATTCTGAAGATGATGCATACCACAGCCGATTCTTGCTCCAAGACAATGCCGTACTCCTGCCAAGAGTGCTAGATGAACGATGGCGCTCCACAAGCTGGGATACTGCGTAGTACTGCGCGTGAGCTCCCAACTTCCTGCTGAAGACACACACCAGCCAAAACGTAGCACTGCCCTTGAACAGGAGTCTGCGAACTTGGTCACCTGCGTCATGACTGTACTGATGCCCGTGATGCTGCTGTCTTGGCTGCTCGCAAAATGTAGAAACTCCATGTACAGCGCCTCCCTGATATCTGCGATTCGTACCGACATGGGACGTCCCTGCCATTTGCAATGCACGAGTCCGTCCCGCATATCTGACATATCTGTGATCTTGCAAGGTCCAATCCAATTGGTGATGCCCTTCTTGTCGGTCTTCCTGAGGATGTCCACGAAGTCGCCGACCTGCAGTTCGAGGCCCTGCCCCGAAGTCCGCGTCTGTGACTCCAGTGCTCGCTGTACTCTGGCTGCTGCTGTTGCTTCCACCATTGCCGTGTTCGCTAATTCTCGTATGCGATGAGCATGTCTGGTCAGTCCTGGTAATCCTCCTACATCATCCTGAAGAGGTGCTGCACTCACTTGTTCTGAGTCTTGAAGTTGTGCTGGTTGTCGTCCGTAGAGCGCTTGATAAGGAGAGAAACCACCAACATTCAATAACTGATTGTGTGCCATAAAAGCCTCGGCCACAATATATTCGTCTGGTATGGCCATGTCCAGTTCTTCCGCCTGAGACTTGATGCGCCGTATGGTGTTGCGAACGATCTCGTGGTGTCGTTCAACGATGGCTGCCTTCGATCCGACCGGCTTAGCTCGTCTCTGAGTCTGGTGTTGATCACAATAGATGCGAGCTTCGTCGGATTCCAAGGCTCCTTCTTGATCTGCAATGAGGTGCTGAGGCGGTCCATGTATCGTGACCCAGGCCAGGTGGATCACTCGTAAAATTTCTGGCGGCTCCTTGTTGGCTGCAACACCGCCTCCCGAGAACCTCAGGCACTCGTCAATAAGGTGGACCACGATGAGTTCTCCGACAAATAACAGGTCCACTTGAACGTACTCGTTGAAAAAGGGAGACAGTCGCATGGTCGGCATGTTCTTGGGTGCTGGTCTCTGCCACATCCGACATGCCCTACACGTGTCCACGATATCGCGCGCCATCTTACAAACCTCCATCGGCACGCCGGCGTTCTGCAACATCCTGATCATGTCATGCGCCTGGGCGTGCCACCATCTGATATGAAGTACTCGAAGTGTCCGTCGTACCAAATTTATGTCTGCCGACTTGAGTTGGTGCAATGCCCGTCCGAGATCGTATGGCGACCACGTACGCATGTCTGTGATAGTGGGAAGTCCGTCGCCCTCGGTCTGCGCACCTCCTGAGCGAAATCGTTGTACTTCACTGCCACTGGTTCCACCACGCTTCCTAGGTGCGTCTGCCAGTCGCAGTCGGCCTTCACCGTCTGCGGGTGCAGCTGCTGCTGCGGCTGCCGGTGGTGGTGCTTCAGGAGGAGGAGGAAGCGGTAACTCAAGTCCTGGATCGGGATCCACTCGATTTGCTGCCGTTGATTCATCATGAAGACGTGGTCGTGGATCTCGAGGTAGCTTCGTCGTTCGTCGCTTGCCGGAGGCTCTGATTGCTGCTTCTCCCCACTTGCAGTCGAGGCCGTACGTGTGGCCTGCATGATCACGTGGTTTGTACGTCTTGCAGGATGGACAGTCCCACTCCCTGGGTGCGATCATTGACCGCAAGCATGAGCTCGGATCTCTAGTATGTCTGGGGTCGTACATGTCGCGATTCGATCTGCATGCTGAGCACTTGACCCAGTCAGGCATGCGTGATTCGGGTGCTCGAACACGCTTTCGTGGTGCCTTGACTTCCTCGGCTGGTGCGGCTGCCGCTGCAGCTGCTGCTGCCGCTGGAGGTGCAACCGCTGCCAGAGGATCTGGTGCTGGTGGCAGAGGTGCTGGTGCTGCCGCTGCCGCTGCGGCTGCTGACCTATGCCGTCGTTTGGGTCGTGCTGCTGCTGCTGCTGCTCCTGGTGCTTGTTCTTCTTCACTCTCGCTTTCGTCGTCGCCCGCTGGGAAGAATATCCGATGCAATCGCAAATGCCGTAACAAATCGTGAATACCTGTCGCAACCAGTCTGGCCAACTCCCAGGTCCATAGACGTGCGTCGTGAGATCGACCACCTGCGATTGTAGCATGCTGATGACTGCGGTCGCACTTCAGGTTCAACAGCGGTCTGATCAGCAGATAGTGTGATGCCCAGAACCCGGTGGGCTTCATCAGGTGCAAGAAGGGGGGTCTGTTCTCGCGAAGGTTAGTCATACACTGATGGACCACGCACCAATGAAGCTCAAGATGGTTTCGTACGTAGTCCCATTCCGCCATGTAGTACATCTCCGTCGTCTGAGGATGTTCCGATAGAAAGTGTCGACGGTGACGTAGCTGAAATTCTGCAACTCGACCTGCAAGCTTAGCAAGGGGCATGGATGTCCGCCTACTCTGCTTCCAGGTCTCCGGGTTAGTGATTCGGTTCAACGTCTGCCAACCAGCCAAGCCCGTACAGGGAACACTGGGAACTACGATCATGACCTTGTTCGATTTGAGGTACTGCCAGAGAGCTGCTTCCTGCGTTGGGTCGAGCAGGTCGACGCCCACGATGATGTCGAAGTTGAGGCCGATCTGTGATGTTCTGGCGTTGCCTCCGCATATCTCCACGACGTCTATATAATGGTCCTTACTCTGTGAGCTGTACTGTGCAGGATAGGACCAGTCCGTCATGAAAGCAGTGAACGAGTCGTACTTGTATTTCTTTGGCATGTGGCTGTAGGTCTCGTCGTTGGTGTCTGACCCACTCAAACCACGCAAAGAGGAAACAAACACAGAGCAGGTGTCCTGCTCCGGCTCGTCGTTCATGATCTGATCGTCGTCGTCGTAGATGTCGGTGTTCGTCTGGTTGAGAGCCCACGACGCCTGCTTGAGACTAGAGTCGTCGAGCCCGCAGTCGTCGTAGTGCTGCACCACTTTGAACTTCTTCTTCTTGCTCGGCATGGCATGCGTTGGGTCGATAGCCTGTGACTTCCGATGCCGTTCTCGTTCCTTGGCTCGCACTGCTGCATCGGTAGGGTATGCCGTGGAATCTTCATCGAGGACGTCGAACATAGTCTTGTCGCCACTGCTGTCGCCCGTCGTCCTCGGAGGGGAGTGCGCTGATGCCGATGTAGCCGTAGGCGGTGTAACAACTTGCTCTCGTGATGGCTTGTGCTCTGCCTTGAACAACAGGTCAAGGAGGCTCGCGACCGCCGCCGGTGCCTCCATGCTGTTGACGATGCCTGGAGCTCCCAAATCAAAGTTGGTCTCCAGGCGGATGGTCGAAGTGTGGCTGCCATCTCGTAGTCGTACCATGGTAGTCTTCAGGCTGCCACCCTGATGCTGGCTGCCAATGAAGTCGCTGAAGCGTTGTTGCGCCCAGACTGCTCGCACGCGCTCATTGGCCTCAAGAAGAACAGGTCGTTGTAGAGATATCTGCTGCTCGCTGAGCTGGCTGATGAGTCGCAATCTCCGTCGATGCGATCTCGTCAACTGTCCTGTCGTGGGAGGTCCTGGTATACACACCCATAACAGAACTGGCCGATGCTGATGAAACAATGCTTGCATATGGTTGCTGCGATTCGCCGTGGTGCGCCGTGAACTATGATTGTAGAGCTGGACCTTGAATCGTTGACTGCATGCATGGCTTCTTTGGCCGTCGTCGTCATCGATGATCCAAATTGTAGGTAGAGCGTCGTCATGCACAGAAGGAGGTCGAGGTAGAGAGAGGTTCGGGAAGTTGCTGTGCGTCTCCCTGGCGGCCTGCTCCTTCAGAGGAGACTCGGCGTGACGCACCGCCGAGTGGCCGACTCCCTAATGGGGACCTCCAGCCGCAGTGACGCTCTGGTTCTCCGTCACGTACTGCGGCTCTGCCTTGAAAGAGACCTTCTTCTTGTACTTGTCGAACTCCGTACATGGCACCAGTGGATGTCCGCTCATACTGCTCTCGATCTTCAATGTCGATGCGCCATGGGGGGTGTTGATGTACACTCGGCCCGGTCCGCATAAGTGTATCTCGTTGTTGACCAGGTCGATGACTGCCCGCTGGTGCCGCATCGATTTGATACCCCACAACGCTGGCACCGTTGATGGGCCCTCCTCAGTGCCAACAACTGGGGCCGTATACGTAGTGTCGCTCTTCACGTCGTTCGCGATGACCCTCAGAGGAATCGCGATGGCCCACTCGACGAGCTGGCAATTCTTACCGACGCCGGAGACGTTGATGGGCTTGGATAGCTTCTGCCACTTGACCCGATCCGTCATGCCCTGCACGCCGAGGATGTCCAGGATGCGCTTGACGAAAAGGTTGCCCACCAAGTTGTCGTGTGCGCCGGTGTCCACAAGGAGTCCTTCACGTCCTTCGCCTGGTAGCTTCGTTTTGAGGAGGAAAATCTGCTCTTCGTTGAGGTCCGCCGTGTTGAAGCTGCTGTTGGCGTCTAGCTCTACGTCCAAATTCCACCAGGGAAAGAATCTTGCTGATATCTGATCGCCGTCACCTGATGTCTGATCCAAGATACGCAACTGCTGCAGGATGGAGGTGCGATGATGTTCTGCCGAGTTCGCCTGCTGCGGTTCCTGGCGGCTGCAACTCCTATTCATCAACTCCTGTAGCTGCCGCTCCTGGTGAGTATCGTGATCTGCGTCGTGATCCGTCATGATGCCCATGCCGTCTGAAATAATCTGTGACCACTCCACCATGGGTGTATACGTAGCTGGTTCTTCATGGGGTTCGTGATATTGCCGATGCTGTCCCACATTGAAGAAGTGCTGCTGCATCATGTACATGTGTCCGGGCGTTAGTGAATGGTCCTGACTCGTCGCCGCGGGGGCTGCCGATGATGCTGCCGATCCTGATGCCTGTGTATGATGATGTAGCTTGGGGCAGTTCCTCCGCAGGTGTTCGTCGCTACCGCACTCGTGACACTTCATCACCTCGCCCGTGACTGGGTCCTTTCTGTTCTTGCCGTGCCCGTGCTGGCCGCCGCCCTTCCCCTTTCCACCTTTTAAGTACGCGGGGTCCTGCTGCTCGACGGGGAAGTGGCTCGGCCTGCCAAACTGTCGGCGAAATCCTCCTTTTCCTTGCCCGGAGCGCCGACCGTAGTAACGTCGATTGAACCTCCTGAACTTGGTCGGCTTCTTCGTGTAGGCCCTGTAGCGCTTCTTAATGTTGAGATACGTCTCGTACAGAACCGTCGTGATGTTCGTCCTATTCGCTGGCACTCCAGGAGGAAGTAGGCTCGCTGCATAAGCTTCTATCGCCTCGTCCGTGCACTCTGGGTCCTGGGGGTCTTCGTCTGACTCCGTGTCGCTGTCGCCGAAGAAGTCCTCGTACACGTAGGGCTCGTGGGGGTTGTTGTCATGTGAGTCGTTCATCTGATATGCTGCCTGCGGCGCTGCTGCTGCTGCTGCTGCTGCGCCGTTGCCCCAGGCCGTCTCAGCCTGTGGAGGCGCCACATGTCCAAAGTACGTCAGATGTGCCTGCTGTCCAGGGTGTGCCGAATGTTGTAGCGTACCATGTGGATGATGTTCCAAGATGTGCGCCTGCTGCCGAATGTGCCTCTTGAGGATGTTCAACTGTTCGTCGGTTGTCGGAAGCTGGCCATTCAGTGGGATAAGAAGTTGTGACCACATAACTGGTGCCACCTTGAGTGCTCTGAGAAGAATCCATGCCAACCCTTGAGGTCCCAATGCGAAATTATGTAGTAGATTCGTCGCCCTGTATACTGTGATGTCGAACCTCGAGAGTGCTTGATCCACCGTCTCGCCTTGAACTCGCGTGAAACCCAACAAATGTGAGAGAAGCCGAATACTCTGTTCCTCGTCAAGTTCTCCAAAGCGTCGGATAAGATTGCGTAGTAATATCGTGATACCTGAAACTTGACTTGCTTGTCCTTGTATATGATCCCACTCTTGCCGTCCATGAGCCAATTCATCTACAGGCATCTCTCTGCCCAGGACTCTTGCCATGCCTCCGAATTGAAGAACAGCCGCTGGTCCTTGACGTACGACTGGGATCTCGGTGGCTGCGCTCCACAACATCAAGTCCTGGGCGTAGACCCACAGCGGATTACTCGTTTCCATCTCTGGCGACCATGAGGGAGGTGTCTTTGTGTTCGCCATGTCTGGTTGAAGATTCTGTCCAGGATTGAACCGCTGAGGTCCGCCATACTGCACCGGGGGTTGTTGCTGATGTCCTGCGCCTTTTCCGCCGAACATTGCGTCGATAGCTGATCCCAAAATCAAAATAGGAATTCTTGAATTGACTGTCGGAGAACGCGTCCTCGCACGTGGAACTGTCGAGGCCAGTGCCCGCAGTCTCGGTGTCGGAGGTCACGTGCTCGCAGTGGTACTGCCGTCGCCTGGCGGTGGGAGGGGAGCAATGCTGCTCCGCTACCACGTGCAGTGGCACGTGATAGTGTCCCTCTCCCGTGATGACAGCGGCGGCAGCCGATGATGCAATGTAGAGCTTTTCCGTACAATCTCAAATAAAGTGCTCTAGCTATGACGCGTCTTGAGCCACAATGCCGGTACGGCGTGGCTCACGTGCAACATACGTGCGGGGCCTTAAGGATCTACAGGAGGCCCCTAGAGATACATGTAACAACTTACTGAAGGGAGGGGGCGGAAGAAGCGGGAGGAGGAGAAGGAGGAGGAGGAGGAGGAGGAGGAGGGAGCAGCACAGGTGATCTATCCCAAAGAGACCCAACCAGGGAGGGTTGCAAGCAAAGCAAAGACTACCCTAGCAACATAACGGACTCAATCCATTCGCAGCACGTGCTCGTAGCCTCGGGCGAGGCATTCACGGAAAATGGCATGACAAGGAACGCGATGCGATGCGACACTTCATCGGGATGCCTGATTCTGCGCTGCACGACTCACGGAGCAGGCTCGAGCGGGGCGGTACCGAAGGATTTGGAATCGCAGGAGAGCAAGGAAGCACATGAGGCGAACACGAAGGCGGCAATCCATAGGAGGCATAAAACGGCATGGAGCACATCTACGGCGAAGTCATGTTTGGGCCCGCGTAGGACGTCCCTCCGCTGGATCTCCCAGGGTCCCAGAAACTTGGCGAGAGTTGCGTAATTCGCAGCCCCCAGGGAGTGCGTGGTCTCGTTTGGGCTAGCGTAGGACGTCACACCACTGAACCTCCCAGAAACCCATGAAAGTGGCGACGGCTTCACACTTCGCAGCCCCCAGAGGGGGCAGTGTCTCGTTTGGGCCCGCGTGGGACACTTCTCCGCTCGAGCTCCCAGAAGCCCACGAGAGTGACGACGGTGTCAGAGTTCGCAGCCCCGCAGAGTGGGACGCTTCTCCGCCGGACCTCCCAGGATGAAGGTGGTGACAGCTTCGCAATTCGCAGCCCCATCTTCTCCCCCCGCCCAAGGAGGGCAAGGGCTCGTGTGGATCCGCGTAGGACGTCGCTCCGCTGGACCAGCCAGGAGCCCACGAAGTGGCGACAGGTGCGCTGCTCGCAGCGTCCAGGGAGTGCGAAGACTCGCTTGGGGCCGCGCCAAAAGACCACTCAGCAGGACCTCCAGGGAGCCCGCGAAAGTGGCGGCACTTGCACAGTTGGCATCCCCCAGGGAAGGCGAGGTGTCCTTCTGATCCGCGTGCGACACTACTCCGCAGGACCTCCCAGGAGACCACGAGTGCAGCCCCCCAGGACCACGAGGTCTCACAGTGACCCGCGCACGGCACAACCCGCTGGGCCCCGACGGAGCCCAAGAGAGTGACGACTGGCTCATACGGGTCAAAGATCGCAGCCCCCGAAGACGGCGATGTCTGACTCTGGACCGGGTAAGACCGTACTACGCTGGACTTCCCAGGAGCTGACGAAAGACATGTCCACAGTGGCCCCCAGGCACGGCGAGGTCCCATTCTGGTCTGGGTAGGACCGCACTAAGCTTGACCCCATGGAGCCCACGAATGTGGCGACAGCTTCGCACTTCGCAGCACATAAGGACGGCGAGGTCTTACTCTGGTCTGGGCAGGACCGAACTAAATTGGACCCATCAAGAGCCCACGGAAGTGACGACGGCTTCACAGTTCGCAGCCCATGGGGACAGCGACGAGGTTTCATTCTGGTCTGGGTAGGACCGAACTACGCCGGAGCCCACAGGTGTGCACCAAAGCGGCGACGGCTTCGCATTTAGCAGCACCCTGGAACAGCGAGGTCTCAGTCTGGTCCGGGTGGGACCGCACTGAGCTGGATCCCTTTGGGAGACCACGACAGCGACGACGGCAATGTTCGCAGGCCCCAGGGACGGCGAGGTCTTGTTCGGGTCCGCGTTGGACCTCACTGAGCTGGACCCCCCAGGAGCACACGAAACTGGAGACAGTTTCACAGTCAGCAGCCCCGAGGGATGGCGAAGGGCAAAGTTTGGTCCGCGCAGGCCGCATTAAGCTGCCCGCGAGAACCGCGACAGGTTCGCAGTTCACAGCCACCCAGGGAAGGCGACACAGGAGGCACCCAAGAGGCAGGCAGGAGGTAGAGGCAGGCAGGGAGGCAGGAGGGAGACGGGAGGAGAAGGAGAAGGCGACAATAGCGCTCGCTCTATTCAAAAGGAGAACCCAAACTACGCCACCAAAAGCTATACACAAACACCCGCCGACAAGTCTTCTCTGTGCCTTCAAGTCAGGGGAGGGTGGCGGCGTTCAAAAAAACGCTGGCTCGCAGTGGTGCTTTATACACCGCCACCATCCCCATGAGGCCTAGGAACAATCCACTGGAGGGTGTCTGTGTCTATAAATGTATGTTTACATAGATACAAGACTGCATTGGCGCTTCGCGCCAAGCACCTTGGTCTTTGAAGGTTGGTATGCAGGCGGAATGGCAGGAAGGTCCAGCCGACAATTCAGCGATAACTCCTTGCTGCCTGTTCTTGCATCGCCGTTAAGCTAATGTGGTTCCCCACATTCTTCGTGGGGTTATGGCTTTCTTCCCTGCCGCGTCGCACCCGCGCGTCCCAGAACACACCTCCCTCCCTCCTCCCTCCCCTCCTCCTCTTCCTTCCTCCCCCACCCACGCGCAACACATGCACGGCACGTACATGAGACACGCATCTAAATACAGCCGCACGCATGCACACACGCACACACACACACACACACAAACACACACACACACTATACCACTCTAGTGCACACCTGGCGTGTCCAGTGCATCATACACCCAAGACGCATGCACCACATACTGGGCACCCACATCAGACACCATACGTCCACATACACCCTGACACAAATCTTACACATACATATGACAACGACGCAGACCCAGTCACTCTCGTGCACTCACAGCGCGCGGTCTCTGTACGCTCCAGGTTCGCAGAGTACGGCAGGCGTGGCACTTTCTTCTCGACACCAGAGGGGATGCGCACAGGGTGGTCCCTCAGCGCGGCCTCTATACGCTCCAGGCTCGCAGAGCACGGCAAGCGTGGTATTTTCTTGACACCACAAGGGGGTGCGCAAGGGGTGGTCCATCACCGCTGCCTCTATGCGCCCCAGTCGTCCAGGCACAGCAGGCGTGGCACTTTCTCTGGCCACAAAAAGGGGTTCGCAAAGGGTGGTCCTTCACCGCGGTCTCCATACGCCCGAATCGTCCAGGCACAGCAAGCATGGCATTTTCTCGACACCATATGGGGTGCGCACGGGGTGGTCCTTCGCCGCGGTCTCTATACGCTCCAGCCGTCCAAGCACAACAGGCGTGGCATGTCCTCTGGCCCAATGAGGGGTGCGCGCGGGGTGGTCTCTCACCGCGGTCCCTATACGTCCCAATCGTCCAGGGCATAGCATGCGTGGCACTTTCTCGACAACATACGGGGTGCGCAGGGGGTGGTCCCTCTCCGCGGTCTCCATACGCCCCAGGAGTCCAAGCACAGCAGGCGTGGCACTTTCTCGAATCCAGAAGGTTTCCGCGCGGGGTGGTCCCTCACCGCAGTCCCTGTACGCCCCAGTCGCCCACGCACAGCAAGCGTGGCACTTTCTTGACACCACACGGGGTGCGCAGGGGGTGGTCCGTCAGCGCAGCCGCTATGTGCCCTGGTCGTCCAGGGCAAAGCAGGCGTGGCACTTTCTCGACATCATAAGGGGTGCGCAGGGGGTGGTCCCTCACCGCGGCCGCTGTGCGCCCCAGTCGTCCAGGACGTAGCATGCGTGGCACTTTCTCGACAACATACGGGGTGCGCAAGTGGTGAGTCCATTACTGCGGCCGCTAATTATGCTCCCATGTCGTGCCGGGCGTAGCAGTCGTGGCACTTTCTCGACTTCATAGGGGTGCGCAGGGGGTGGTCCCTCAGCGCGCCCGCTATGCTCCCCTGTCGTCCCAGGCATAGCATGCGTGGCATTTTCTTCACGCCACAGGGGGTGCGCAGAGGATAGTCCCTCAGCGAGCCCGCTATGTGCCCCGGTCGTTCAGGGCATAGCAGGCGTGGTCCCTCACCGCGGCCGCTGTGCGCCCCTTTGGTCCAGGGTATAGCAAGCGTGGCACTTTCTCATCACCACGGGGGGTGCGCACGGCGTGGTCCCTCACCGCGGCCCCATATGCGTTGCAGACCTGCAGGGCATGGCAGGCGTGGCGTTTCATCGACGCCACAAGGGGTGCGCTGGGGTGGGGGTGCCATGTATTGCAGGCTCGCAGGGCGTGGCATTTCCTCGACGGCACAAGGGGCGCGATGGGGACGGGGGCGCCATGCGTTGCAGACTCGCAGGGCATGGCAGGCGTGGCAGTTCCTCGACGCCACAGGGGGTGAGCAGGGGGTGAGGGCGCTATCCGCCCTGGTCGTCCACGGCACAGCAGGCGTGGCACTTTCTTGGCCGCCTAGCATCGTCCGCGTGTGTTGCACGTCAGCTATGGATAAGACAAGAGTTGAAACAAAGTATGTTGGGTTCCTCGGTGGCACAATGTAGTTAATTATCCTTCCTCCACGCTTCTTTTTCATCATCATCATCATCATCATCATCATCATCATCATCATCATCATCATCATCATCATCATCATCATCATCATCATCATCAGCAGCAGCAGCAGCAGCAGCATCATCATCATCATCATCATCATCATCATCATCATCATCATCATCATCATCATCATCATCATCATCATCATCATCATCATCATCATCATCATCATCATCATCATCATCATCATCATCACCATCGCCATACCATGCGTAGTCTCCCCATCCTCCTCATATGTTTCTTGCGGAAGCTCCTAATTGGAGAGCCTCCGGGAGCCTCACATTTTTGGCTTTCTTAAAACCTTCTGGACGCCTCCTGGGCGTCTTCTGGGGGCCTCTAGGGGCTTCCTCGGGCCACCCTGCCTCCAACCGCGGTTTCCCTGAACGACCGGGTCACGATTTGGAATGCTTCGGAGGGTGTCTTAGGGCAATCTTGGGCCGTCACTGGGGCTCTCTTAAGCCATCTTGGAACCCTGTGGTGCCGTCTTGGGGCTCTCTTGGACTGCCAGGAAGCCCTTTTCCGATGGTTGCGGGGCGATGTTCGAGCCTCCCAGGCGGCTTCGGACGCCCAGAAGACTGCCGTCTTGGAGCGTCGGGAAGCCGAGGATAACCCCAGAATTCACCAAAAAACACCAGAAAATCAATGATTTGTGCCTCTTGGGACCTTCTTGGGAGTGCTCTTGGAGGACTCTTGGGATGTTTTGGAGCGATTTTTGCGGGCATGACGGCTTCTGCGGGGTCGTCGTGGACCGTCTTAGGGCTCTCTGGAGTCATTTCGGGAGCGCGCCGGAACGCCTGGAGCCCTCTGGGGCCGTCTTCGGACTCTCGTGGGGTTCTCCCGGGTCGTCTGGAGGGTTGCCCGAGAGGCCCAGGGTGGGCAAAATTCGTAGGGTTTCTTTTTGTTCCAGGGTCCCCGGCCTTGAAAAAAAAAAAAATATATATATATATATATATATATATATATATATATATATGAATAGGATGTGTGGCGGACCAGCAGAGAAACGCTGGGACAAATGACGAGGAGGAGGGAGGGAGGGGGCAGCGGGCGAAGGAGGAGCAATGAGCGATGAGCAGTGCGCGGGGAGTTCAAGCGAGTTGCTCGACTTCATTCCAATAAACTTGGGAAGGACTCTGCGCAACCCGACTTAGAGGTGCGCGGGTTAACTGTGTGAATGACGGGGGGGGCCCCGCTGGCGGGACCAGCACCACCCCCGACCGGCGGCGAACTCCCATGACGCCACGCAGGCGCACTGAGAGAACCACCTCGTAGGGGACCGACTCATGGCTGGGTCCTCGGCCGTTGCTACTGCCCTTCGACCTCCGTGGAGCCCGCTCGGGGGCCACCACGAGTGGAATGAGGGGAAGACTTGGGTTAGCGTATGTATTGTAGATGCTCCAAACGGGTCGGGGATGATTCCTCGGGCCACTAAACTGGCCAAACGCTCAGTACCCGAGCGGGGCGCTGTCTCTTCAAAGCGAGGACCCAACACCACAGGATGGTTGTGAAATACATGAAGGAAGGGGCCCTGGGACACACAAACAAATTCATACAAAAACCAGGATTCCCCCTAGTTCCCCATATTTTCTGGATTCTCATCTTCCCCCCCCTCCCATATTTTCCCACACTTCCCTGGGGGTCGGCGATGAAATTGTGTCTGTGCTTGTTCCCCTCCTGAACCCAAGACCCCCGACGCCGTGGTTTTTTCGTAACGTCGACCCCGGGAAGTCTCGACCCCTTCCCCTGGACCGGTTCTTTATCCCGAGTCGTTGTTCGACAGTCCCGAGGGCCGGCAAGGGCCCCCAGGGGCCGAACATAGGGCAACGAAAAATGACATAAACATAAAAACTCAGAGGTCCGCGCGGATTTCTTGGATCCGCGCTGGACCCCTCTCCCTGTCGCGCGGAGCGCGCCAGGGGTAGCGCTGGAGGCGCCGCCAGGAGACTCCAGCGCGGATCCGAGAAATCTGCGCGGACCTCCGAGTTGTTATGCTTATGTCAATGTTCGTTTCCCTAGGACATAGCAAAAAACCTCCCGTCGTGATTCCTTCGCTGCCCGAGGGGGTCTCGGGACTGCGGCGGCCCCGCGCGGAGCTGCCGGGGCAGACGACGACGGACGCCTCCCGCCGGGGAGAGCGCGCCCGCGCCTGGTGGCCCAGCTCGACGAGGCGGCCTCGGCCGCCGCGCCCCCAGCTCGCGATATCCGAGCGCGCTCGAGCCCCTGTGCCAACCAGGGCTGGACCTAAACGTTGCTGTTCGTTGTTCGTTTTCGTTGTGTTCTTCCTTCTGCCCTGCACGTCGCCCGTTTCCAATCATGTTCATTTCCAGTTGTGCTCGTTTCTGCTGGTTCCTGGCCCCCTGGTGGCCAGGAAGAGGCCCAGGACAGAACAATTAGAAATGAAAGGATCTTGGCCCCCAAAAAAATCAAGGAACTTTCGAAGAATTAGAAATGAACCGTGTGTACCCGTTTACCTGTACCTCCCTGGCAAACTGAAGAAACAAATAAGCACGGCCGAGAGGTCCGGCAAGACAGCGGTTGGGCCCAGCCCTGGTGCCACCGGAAAAAACGACTCCGATCGCGATGCCGCCGGTGCACCCGAACAGTGGTCGCGCTACACGATCCAGGGGCGCATCCTTGGTCCAACCTCGACCTTCCCAACGGCCCCCAGACTTCTGCGGGTTTTCGGGGGCATTTTGGGGGGAAGCAGGAGATTCCCTGGGGCACCTGCTGGCAGGCGGGTTTCATGTTGAGTGCGCCACAGGCGCCCCCGGGACGGGAACCCGCTACCGTGCCGACGGCACGGCGACAGGTGTTGGAGTGCACACTGGCTGTCTGACAGGATGCCTCTGCTTTTCTGAAAAGACGGACGACCGACAGCCCGCATCTCTGAGCTCCCTTCTGCTGGCAAGCGATCCCGGCTGCCGTTTGTAGCCAGCGCCTGCCTAAAACATCATTCAAACAAGATCGTGGGAAGAGTACGTATCCAAACGAAGCGGTGGGTACGGAAGCGCACGGGGGACAACGAGCGGGGAGGCGAACAAAAGGTGAACGAGGAGAGAAGGCGCATTGAACGCGGCAAGCACCACGCAGCTCAAACGAAAGGTCGCCAAGCGCAGCAGGGGCCACGCACACGCGCGCGCTGGACCGTGGCCTGGGGCCCGCACTGCCCCTGTCGACCCCACTGGGAACCAAAAAACAAAGAGGGAGAGAGGAAGACAGAAAGAGAGAGGAGAGAGAAACCTGTTTTGCGTCGCAGCGCGGCAGAGGCGGTCTGTACGCGCTCGGGCGTGCCCGGAGACGGCAGGCGCTCATTGTCCTGCGGCAAGGAAGGGAGAGGAGGGAGAGCGCTCACGTGGCGGGAGCCGCCGCTGATCGGCTGGGGCGACCAGCAAGTGCTGACGAGCGAGACAGAGGGAAGACATAAGAACGACGAGCTCGCGCGCGCGCGAAATCCAGCCACCAGCCAGCTCAGCCTGGCGGCCTGTTGCTCCCGAACAGGCCGTGCTCCAGCGCCCCCGCCCCCCCCTGGGATGGAGAGGGGAGGAGAACAGGGAAGGAGAAGAAACATGAGGCGGGAGAGGAGGGGAAGGGAGGGAGAAGAAGGGGAGGAGAGAAAATATAAGGCGGGAGACGGAGGAAACGGAAGAGGAGGAGGAGGAGGAGGAGGAGGAGGAGGAGGAGGAGGAGGAAGAGGAGGAGGAGGAGGAGGAGGAGGAGCTAGGAGGAGGAGGAAATGGAGGAGGAGCGCACGCAACCAAGAGGCGCGCCCACCAGCTCCTCGCGCGGGGGGGCCCGCGGGCGCATCGCCGCGCCGCGCGGGAGCAGGGCTTCCTCCGCAGGAGGGCCGTCCCCCTGGGGCCCGAAGCAGAGGTCGGACGGGGCGGCCGCGGGGGGGAGGGGCCGCCAGAGGCGCAGCCGAGCGCGCCAGTTCTGCGGGGCCGCGTCTGGCGCGCCGGGCAGGTACACCAGGCAGGCCCCACCTTTGAATGCACACTATTGGCAGGTGGGGCGCTGCGTACATGGCCAGGTACTTGATATCCCGCCCCGCGGCCACGGCCGGGGCCGCCGCCTGGCGCGCCGCCGCGCGCGCCCGCGCGCCGGCCGGCCGAGGCGGGCCGGGACTCGGCCACTCCTCGCGCGCGGCGCGGCGAGGCCCTCCCTGCGCGCAGACGGGCGCGCGGCGGCAGGGGCCCCGGCGGCGGGCCCGGGCGGCTCGCCGCGCTGGGCAGGCGACTGGAGGGCAGCCGCAGCCGAGGGCGGCCGCACCGTCGCAGCCGCGGGCGCGCGGCCACCTCGCAGTCGACGCGGGGCCGCGAGCCGGAACCCCGAAGCCGCGTCGCAAGGGGCGGCGCGGCCGGGCTCGTCGAAGCGCTTGTGGTGGAGGTGGTAGGTGTGCAGCGCGAGCACGAGCCCGCGCAGAGCCACCCCCCGGGGCCACTCGCCGGCGTGCTCGGCCGCGCTGCCCAGCCCGAGACGACCGAGAGGGCCAGGCAGGACGCAGCGCGGCAGCGCGGCCCAGTGCCGGAGCCGCCTGCGTAGAAGAGACAGTGACCGATGTCGTCCGCCGCGCACTCGCAGCCACACAACCAGGGACGCGGCTGCATGATGTGCGTGCGGCCACCCGTCTTCCATCGCCCTCCAACCCAGACCCCCGACGTCATGATTTGTTCATCACGTCGACCCCTGGAGGTCTCGACCCATTCCCCTGGACCGGTTTTTTATCCTGAGTCGTTTTGTTGACGGCCTCGAGGGCTGGTAAGGGCCCCCAGGAGGCCGAAAATAGCAACAAAAAAGAACCTCCCGTCATGATTTGTTCATTGCCCGAGGTGGTCTCGGACCGTCTTGAGGGCTGCCCACTGCCACGACCCTGAGATCCGATGTCGTGATTTTTCCATACGGGGTCCCCGGAAGGTTCGACCCATTCCCCAGGACCGGTTTTGTCATCCTGAGTCGTTGTTTGACGGTCCCAAGGCTCGGCGAGGGCCCCTAGAGGCCGAATTTTGCGAAAAAACTCCCGTCTTGATTCTTTCAATACGTTTGATCGCTGGGGACGGAGGCACTCGCACCAGCAGGCCACACGCGGCGCAGCCCAGAGGTCCCTGCCAGGGCGAGCGGTGCGCCGGGCCCCCATGCGCGGGGAACCGCTTTCGCAGCCGCCACTGGCCCAGTGCGAAGCGAAGCGGTGGGGGAGCGGATGCAGGACGTCTGCAGGCTTGGGCCTCCTCGTCCCCAGGCCCCCTCGGGCAATGAAAAAATCCTGACGGGAGGCTTTTTGCTACTTTTGGCCCCGGGGGGCCCTTACCGGCCCTCGGGACTGCCAAAAAACGACTCAGGATAAAAAACCGGCCCAGGGGAATGGGTCGAGACCTCCAGGGGTCGACGTGATGAACAAATCTTGGCGGCGAGCGAGGGGGGGATGTGAGAAGGGGCGGGGCTTCTCAGAAGGCTCGGAAGTCCCCCGGCCTTCTGAGAAGTTTTCTAAGCCGTCCCCGAAGACACAAAAAACTTCTCAGAAGACGCGAGGGCTTCTGAGAAGTCCCGCCGCCTTCTGAGAAGGCCTTCTCCTTCTCCCTTCCCCCCCTCGCTCGCCGCCGAAAATCAGGACGTCGGGGGTCTGGGTCAGCAGGGCGGCCGTGCTCTGCTCCCCCTCCGCCGCGGTGCTGGTTGCCCGGACCCGCCGCGCCGGGATGTGCGGCTGAGGGCCTCCCCGGCCGCCGAGCTCCAGCATCCCTGGGCGGTGGCTCCGCGGAGGACCCAGCAGGGCGGGGAGAGGTCGCCCCCCCGCGCAAGCACCCACGGGAGGTGAGCCTCGGCCTCCGCAGCGACCCGCTGCAGGGACGCCTGCAGGCCAGAGATGGTAGCGGTGGCCGCGCGCCATCGGGTGGCCAGCGCGCACGGCTGAAGCGCCGCAGGCGCAGGGGACTGTAGCCAATTCGCCAGGGCCAACGTCTGTTCTGCGGAGGGTCGAGGGCGGGAGGCGGGAAAGACCTTGTGGAGCAGCATGTGTTCGCGCCTGCAGGCCGCGGGGAGCGAGGGGAAGAGTTGGGCCACGTACGACAAGCATCTGGCGCTGGCTGTCTTGCAGTGTGTTGCAGGCCTGGATACGGGCACAAACACCAACACAAGGGGCTGCCTCCACAGCGGGGAGATGATCCTAGATTTTGATGTTGGTGGTAACCTTTCGGCCACCTGGAAATAGCCCGAATATTGTCACCATCACCGAGATCGGGATCATCTTCCCTCGGTGGAAGCACACCGCCGATTTTGGTATTGGTGTCAAGCTCTAGGCCTGCGATTGTGGGCCCGCACTGAGACTCGCAGGCGAGCCCGAAGCGCCAATTGCATGGCTTTGGCGCCGCCACTTCAGGCAGGACAGCGCCCAGACCAATTCGAGGGACACTGCGGGCATCATGAAGGCTCCTAGAAATCTGGCCTTGCCGTCGACATGGAAGAAGTCCCAGCCGAACTCCACCTCGGCTGGCCTCGCGTGCAGCGCCTACTCCAACGCCGCGTCGCAGGCTGCCCACAGGGGGACCATGACGCACTTCTTGGCCGAGAGGGTGAGACTCGCCAAGGTCTGAACCTGGGCGAAGACCTCCGCCACCTGGGCCATCATCGCCAGCCGCAGCAGCAGCAGCAGGCCCGATCCGCGCGGGCGGACATCAGGCCCGCATCGCCCAGGGCCCTGACGCCCGGGCCCATGGAGATGCGTCAGAGCGCGCCGCTGAGGAGGCGCCCCTCGTCACGCCGCCGACCAGCGCGAACAGGAAGCAGAAGGCGCCGGACTCAGCCGG
>CAUYUJ010015838.1:929383-940168 GCA_963575745.1 Prorocentrum cordatum
TTTTGAATTTACACTGGTCCTCCTCCCCCTCATAATTTTCTTCCGACTCCTCCTAAACCTCATTCTCCTCCTCCTCCTGACCTGACGCTGGGTGTGACTACTTTGAGCCAGTGGGAATACATACCCTGCGACGTACTCAACCCACGTGCATCAAGTGGCAAGAGGAGTAGGCCAACATTAGCAGGAACAACGACATTGTAGACGCGGTGAATTGCGGCGCACACTACATGGGATGCACATGCGTTGCACGACTCACAGGACGACGATCGAAAGAACGAGGATTGAGGCCCCAGGCATGAAGAATAACGGGGACAGGAACGAAGGGCAGGAGAAGGATGGAATGGGGGGTAATGTGAATCTGCGTCTGACGTCCCTCCGCTGGGCCCCCCAGCAGCCCTCGAAAGTGGCGACAGTTTCGCAGATCGCACCCCCCAGGGATGGCGAGGTCTAACATGAATCTGCATATGACGTCACTCCGCTGGCCCCCCCAGCAGCCCTGGAAAATGGTGTCAATTTCGCAGATCGCAGCCCCACAGGGATGGCGAGGTCGAATCTGAATCTGCGTATGACCCCACTCCGCTGCCTCCCCCCCCCCCAGCAGCCCTCGAAAGTGACAACAGTTTCGCAGATCGCAGCCCCCCAGGGATGGCGAGGTCTAAACTGAATTTGCGCATGACCCCACTCCGCTGGGCCCCCAGCAGCCCTCGAAAGTGGTGACAGTTTAGCAGGTCGCAGCCCCCCAGGGATGACGACATCTAATCTGAATCTGCGTATGACCCCACTCCGCTGGGCCCCCAGCAGCCCTCGAAAGTGACAACAGTTTCGCAGATCGCAGTCTCCCAGGGATGGCGAGGTCGAATCTGAATCTGCGTATGACCCCACTCCGCTGGGCCCCCCAGCAGCCCTCGAAAGTGGTGACAGTTTCGCAGATCGCAGCCCCCCAGGGATGGCGAGGTCTAATCTGAATCTGCGTATGACCCCACTCCGCTGGGCCCCCAGCAGCCCTCGAAAGTGGTGACAGTTTCGCAGATCGCAGCCCCCCAGGGATGGCGAGGTCGAATCTGAATCTGCGTATGACCCCACTCCGCTGGGCCCCCCAGCAGCCCTCGAAAGTGGCGACAGTTTCGCAGATCGCAGCCCCCCAGGGATGGCGAGGTCGAATCTGAATCTGCGTATGACCCCACTCCGCTGGGCCCCCCAGCAGCCCTCGAAAGTGGCGACAGTTTCGCAGGTCGCAGCCCCCCAGGGATGACGACATCTTATCTGAATCTGCGCATGACCCCGCTCCGCTGGGCCCCCCAGCAGCCCTCGAAAGTGGCGACAGTTTCGCAGATCGCAGCCCCCCAGGGATGGTGAGGTAGGAGACAGACTGGCACGCAGGAGCGAGCGAGGTAGGAAGCAGGGGGGAAGAGGAAAGGAGGAGGGGGCGGGAGAGGAGAGGAGAGGAGTCAGGGATGAAGGATGGGAGGGGGAGGAGGAACAGGGCTTGACGAGGGGGAGGAGGAGGGATAGAGGAGGAGGAGGAGGAGGAGGAGGAGGAGGAGGAGGAGGAGGCACGCACGCACGTCACGTCAGCACAAAGCTATATGTATACTAATCCAGATGAAAGCATATACATATGTATGTATCATATACATACATCCATACGTACGCACATGCATGCAGACAAACCTCTCTCTCTACCCCTCCCCTGCGCTCCCCTCCCTCCCTCCCCCTCCCCCGACGACGACGACGACGACGACGACGACGACGACGACGACACCGACGACGACGACGACGCCGCCGCCGCCGACGACGACGCCGATGACGACGACGACGACGACGCCGACGACGACGACGACGACGACGCCGACGACGACGACGACGACGACGACGATGAGCAGGAGCATGGCGACCACGACGCCTGCCCCCCCCCGCTGCCCGCGCCTGCAGATCCCTGCTCTGCGCCGTCGCCGCCGCGGCGGGGAGCGCGCCCGGCTCGCCGCCCGCGGCGGCGCCTCGCGGTCTCTTGGGCGAGGGGGGGGGAGGCTCGGAGCGCTGGGGGCCCGTCGGAGCGCCCTCGAGAGCCTCCCGGCGCCCCGCCGCGGTGGCGCCGGCCGCTCCGTGGGCCGCCGCGGGCCCATCGGAGCGCCCTCGAAGGCCTCCTGGGCCCGCCGAATCGCCCTCGAGAGCTTCTGGGCGCCGCGGGGCCGCCCCTGAGGCCGCCGCGGCCCCGCCGCGGCCCCGCCGGCCGCTTCGTGGGCCGCCGCGGGCCCGCCAGGGGCGCCCCCGAAGGCCCTCGGAGGCCCCACGGGCCGCCTCGTGGGCCGGCGGCCCCCCAAATGACCCAAAAGGCACTCAGACGGGGCCCCAAGAATGGCCCAAGAGGCGAACATTTCAACCTTTCCGGCCCCAGATTGTGCCAAGAGCCCCAAGATGCCTCCCAGGAGGCCCCCAAGAGGCCCCCTAAAGCTCCCAAGAGCCCTCCAGGAATATCTCCCGACAAAAAAGCATCCCAGGAAACCTGCCTCTGGAACACAGCCTAGGAGATCGACCACAGGCGGAGTGCGGCCAGTAAAAAGGGTCGCACCCCAGCCACTGGCCGGCTTAGCTGCCTCGATGCACAACACGCGACACGCAGCGAATCGATACGGAGCTCACCTCGTAGACTGAACACGTAGGTCTGACGCGATACGTTCGCCAAAACGTGGGCCAATTCGCTGAGCCAACACGCAACGCGTTGACGCGGATATCTCAAGCACGGTACGTGTTGCGTCTCAAGACGGGCGTATCGAGGCAGCTAAGCTGGCCGGTGCTCCAAACGCCTCCCTTAAGCCCTGCAAGGCCTCGGGGACAGAGAAACCCCCTTCGCTCCTTGTTCAGCGCTCAGTCTAGTAGCACGATGACTGTAAGGGGACAGAGAAGGGAGGAGGGAGGAGGGAGGAGGGAGGAGGGAAGGCGGGAGGAGGGAGAGGGAGGAGGAGGAGGAGGAGGAGGAGGAGGAGGAGGAGGAGGAGAGGAGGAGGAGGAGGAGGAGGGAGAGAGGGGGAGGGAGGAGGGAGGAGGGAGGAGGGAGGAGGGAGGAGGAGGAGGAGGAGGAGGAGGAGGAGGAGAAGGAAGAGGATGAGGAGGATGAAAAAGAGGAGGAGGAGGAGGAGGAGGAGGAGGAGGAGGACGGCCTTGCAGGCCCCCGCGGGCCCTCGGGTTCCTGGGCCAGGGCGCAAGCGCTTCACGCACGCGACCCGGCCGCCGCCGAGCTCGGCGGCCCGAGGCGGGGCACCCAAGGCGCCCAGGCACCGAAGGCTCTTGAAATGTTCGTCGAACCCACGAAAATAGATTTATTCTCTTGCACATGGTGTCTAGAGCTCCGGCGACTCTATTTCGGCACGGCGCCAATCGATGCAGCCCCTAGGCCCCCACCTCCCCGCGCGCCCCCTCCGCATCCACTTTCGAACGTAGCCATGCCGCAGCAGCCCCCCAGCCACCCGCATCCCCTCTCCCGGCAGCCTGGCTGACGGGAGAGGGGATGCGGGCTGGCTGCGCTGGCTGCCAGCGCAGCCAGCCCACCAGCCAGCGCGCCCTCTCGGCACCGGTCCCACCAGCCAGCGCGCCCCCCCCGCCCCGACCACTGCCATTTTTTTTGGCACGGCTCCCACCAGCCAGCGCGCCCACTCCGCCCCGACCGCTTTGTTTCCGCACGGCACTGGCACCACCAGCCAGCGCGGCCCCCCCGCCCCGACCGCTTTTTTTCGGCACGGTACCAGCCCCACTAGCCAGCGCACCCCTCCCCCACCAACCAGCGCAGCCAGCCCACAGCCAGCGCGCCCCCCTCCGCCCGACTTTTTTAGTTCAGCACGGCACCGCCCCCCCCCCCCGACACCCCCCGCGCAGCCAGCCCCTCCGCCTCGACCTCCGCCCCGACTTCTTGATTTCGGCACGGCAACGGTCCCACCAGCCAACGCGCCTCGTCCGCCCCGGCCGCTGCATTTCATGTATTTCGGCACGGCACCGCCCCCTCTCCCCCACCAGCCAGCGCGCCCCCTCCACCCCGATGTTTCACTTCGGCACGGCACCGCCCCGCACCCCCCGCACCCCTGCGCAGCCAGCCCCTCCGCCTCGACCCCAGAGCGCCAGGGGCGATGCGGAGGGCCTCCGGTGGCCAGGGCACGCGCCTGGACGCTGGCTCTGCAGCCGGGCCCCCGGGGAGTCGGGGCCGCCGCTCGGGGACCGGTGCCTGCGCCCGCCTCCTGCTGCCCGAGAGATGCCGGCCCTGAAGGTCCTGCGAGAGCGCGGAGAGGAGGGAAGATGGGAGGGAGAAGAGGAGGAGGAGGAGGAGGAGGAAGAGGAGGAAGAGGAGGAGGAGGAGGAGGAGGAGGACCAGCAGCAGGAAGGAAGAGGACGAGAATGCGCAGCCTCACCCGTGCGTCAAAAAGCGGGCGAGACAGACCCCCGCGGCGCTCGCGCAGGACTGACGGGGGGACTGAGTCAGACCCTGCGAAATAACGGGCACCCTTCGAGCATCTTTTGGGCCCAATGGGGGCTCCTATAGAGCCCCGCAGGTCCACGAACGGCGCACAGTTCTGACCTCCCCCTCCGTTTACCACACCCCCCATCGTGCAACACCTGCCTGCCTGCCTGGTCCAGCCGCCGCCCCTGGACTCTCGCCTGCACGTTCGCCATCGTATTTGTGCTTCTTCCCTTCCTCCGTCTCCGTCTCCTCTTCTTCTATCCCTCCCGCCCCCTCTTTCCCTCCCTCTCCTCTCCCCCTCTTTCCCTCCCTCTCCCTCTCCTCTCAGACTGCCTGGGGCCGACGGCGCGGCGCGCATCTCTTGGACGTGGGTGCCGACGCCGGAAGACCTCGTGCCGAACCCATCTTTCAGACAATGCTCTGGAAGCCCCGCTCCTGCGTTGGAGCACCATGTGGCACCTGCGTTAGAACAAGAAGAGACCGTAGACGGATCTGACCTTTCTCCGACCCTGCACTGCGCCGAACGCAACGGTCGAGATGTCCATAGACGCATCCGTCCCCAATGCGTCTATATAGACGTCACGGCACCCAGTGCTTCCAGATACGCTTTTCGCTAGAACGTGAGAACGGGCTTTGGCACTGGCCCAAGATGGTCGTTTTCTAGTAGAAGGAGGCCCTCCAACCCCTGCGCCTCCTCTCAATCTGTCCTGCCCTCGGACAGGGAGCAGCGAACCGCCCACCGCACCCGACGCCTCCACGAAGCTCCATGTGGGGCCCAGACCTCGGGCGTTGCGCCATTGGGGTGGCGACAAGTGGGGGTGGGGGGGGAGAGAGATAGATAGAGAGAGAGAGAGAGAGAGAGAGAGAAAAAAAAATTAGCCGGCCGAAGGACCCAACCATATGCAACTGTGAATACCGCAAGTGTGAATATCGTTTTCGGCGGCGCTACCTCTGGGTAGTGGAGACGCATGCGAAAACCCCCCACTGGGGCCTTCGGTGGAGCTCCCTATGGGGCTACGAAACGCTGCCCTGGGTGGGGGAACCGCATGCAGGCAGCCCCACTGGGGCCTTCGGTGTAGCTCCCTGTGGGGCCACGAAACGCTGCCCTTGGTGGGGGAACCGCATGCGGGCACCCCCACTGGGGCCTACGGTGGAGCTCCCTCTGGGGCTACGAAACGCTGCCCTGGGTGGGGGAACCGCATGCGGGCAGCCCCACTGGGGCCTACGGTGGAGCTCCCTATGGGGCTACGAAACGCTGCCCTGGGTGGGGGAACCGCATGTGGACACCCCCACTGGGGCCTTCGGTGGAGCTCCCTCTGGGGCTACGAAACGCTGCCCTGGGTGGGGGAACCGCATGCGGACACACCCACTGGGGCCTTCGGTGGAGCTCCCTATGGGGCCACGAAACGCTGCGCTGGGTGGGGGAACCGCACGTGGACACCCCCACTGGGGCCTTCGGTGGAGTTCCCTATGGGGCTACGAAACGCTGCCCTGTGTGGGGGAACCGCATGTGGACACCCCCACTGGGGCCTACGGTGGAGCTCCCTCTGGGGCTACGAAACGCTGCCCTGGGTGGGGGAACCGCATGCGGACACCCCCACTGGGGCCTTCGGTGGAGCTCCCTATGGGGCTACGAAACGCTGCCCTGGGTGGGGGAACCGCATGTGGACACCCCCACTGGGGCCTTCGGTGGAGCTCCCTATATGGGGCCACGAAACGCTGCCCTGGGTGGGGGAACCGCATGTGGACACCCCCACTGGGGCCTTCGGTGGAGCTCCCTATGGGGCCACGAAACGCTGCCCTGGATGGGGGAACCGCATGTGGACACCCCCACTGGGGCCTTCGGTGGAGCTCCCTATGGGGCCACGAAACGCTGCCCTGGGTGGGGGAACCGCTTGTGGACACCCCCACTGGGGCCTTCGGTGGAGCTCCCTATGGGGCCACGAAACGCTGCCCTGGGTGGGGGAACCGCATGCGAACACCCCCACTGGGGCCTTCGTTGGAGCTCCCTATGGGGCGACGAAACGCTGCCCTGGGTGGGGGAACCGCATGCGAACACCCCCACTGGGGCCTTCGGTGGAGCTCCCTATGGGGCTACGAAACGCTGCCCTGGGTGGGGGAACCGCATGCGAACACCCCCACTGGGGCCTTCGGTGGAGCTCCCTATGGGGCTACGAAACGCTGCCCTGGGTGGGGGAACCGCATGCGAACACCCCCACTGGGGCCTTCGGTGGAGCTCCCTATGGGGCCACGAAACGCTGCCCTGGGTGGGGGAACCGCATGCGAACACCCCCACTGGGGCCTTCGGTGGAGCTCCCTATGGGGCCACGAAACGCTGCCCTGGGTGGGGGAACCGCATGCGAACACCCCCACTGGGGCCTTCGGTGGAGCTCCCTATGGGGCCACGAAACGCTGCCCTGGGTGGGGGAACCGCATGCGAACACCCCCACTGGGGCCTTCGGTGGAGCTCCCTATGGGGCTACGAAACGCGTGAGAGGTGTGCCGAGAGCAGAGGCAAGGGGAGGGGGCGAGGAGGAGGAGAAACGCGGGGCGCTGTCTCTTCAAAACGAGGACCCAACACCACAGGATGGTTGGGGGAGAAAAAAAAAAAAAAAAAAAAAAAAAAACCTCTCGTGCACCTCAGGGGCCCGAGAGGGCCCCCTGGGCCCCTAGTAGGGGCACGAAGGGCGTACTCTTCTTCGCCCCCCCCCCCATCCATTGCTCCGCATGAGGTGCGCGTGGCCTGCGGGCCCTGGCCGGGCCGGCGTCCGCCCAAGGTCCGGGCCCGAGCTGACACTACCGAGCGCGGTGGCGTGCATCTTCCCCTCTTCCGACCCGACGGGAGGGGCGCGGCG
Organism: Prorocentrum cordatum; assembly: GCA_963575745.1. Classification (NCBI taxonomy): domain Eukaryota; class Dinophyceae; order Prorocentrales; family Prorocentraceae; genus Prorocentrum; species Prorocentrum cordatum. Next base: position 936,686 of record CAUYUJ010015838.1, read on the forward strand.
CACCCGCGGGAGCTCCAGCACGTGGACGAGATCTTCGAGCGCTCGCGCACTCGAGGGAGAACTTCTTGTCCAGGCGCGGTCACCCACGAAGATGGGAGAGCAGAGGACAAACCGACCCGACCTCACCCAACACCTCGCCACGGTGCCATCAAGTCCACCACGACGAAGGGCAGCGGCAAAGGCGGCAGCTCTGCGGCAGGAGTGCGGGCAGCCTGAGGCGAGCGTGTCTCCTGGGGCTCAGCCGCCGTGCGCTAGGCGGTAAATTTGACCAGCGCACGACAAGAGCGCGGGCAGCAGCCAGCAACGCGATTGGCTGGCTGGCCGTGGCCGTTCTGCATTTGTTAGAAAGGTGGAGCGCGAGGACGACGCGTCGGATGGTGGCCTGGAGCGGCAGATCGCTCTGCACAGGCACTCTGCGGCAGGAGGAGGGAGGAGGAGGAGGAGGAGGAGGAGGAGGAGGAGGAGGAGGAGGAGGAGGAGGAGGAGGAGGAGGAGGAGGAGGAGGAGGAGCGAGGAGGAGGAGGAGGAGGAGGAGGAGGAGGCCACCGACGCCCACCTCGAGAAGCCCTGCCCACCAGCGACGGCGGGGAATCTGAGGGCGCAGAGGACGCTCGAGCTGCCCAAGGCAGGCAAGGACCCCTCCACGAAAAACAGTGGGCAGGGCTGCCCGTGCCGCAACTCTCGAGCTGTCCTTTCCTTTTCTTTTACTTTCGGCGTTGCATTTAGCATTTCGCAGCTTGTTGCGCCCGAGGCTCTGAGGCTCTGAGGAGGCCGACGACGACGACGAGGCTGTCCTTTCCTTTTCTTTCACTTTCAGCGTTGAACTTCCCATTTCGCAACTGTTTGCGCCCGAGGCTCTGAGGCTCTGAGGAGGCCGAGGACGACGACGAGGCCCGTGCCGCAAGCGGCGGTACCAGCCGCGGCGCCTGCAGCAGCCGCCGCTGCGGCCCCTCTCACAGAGCTGGCCGCCGACCGCGAGGCCGAGGCCGAAGAGGAGCCGCCGCCTGGAAGCGACGAGGGCGGCCCGACGGCGACAACGACGGCGTCGGAGAGTGCCGAGTTGGGGGCGGGGGCGACATGCGGTCGCGCCCACTGACAAAGTAGGTGGAGCTCCCCATGGGGATATGCAGCGTGGGAGGGGTGTGCCGGCTTGGAGTCCGCCCGAAAGAATGGTACACGATGACCAAAGCCCTGGGGGATGGGCGAGGGTCCTGGTCGTGGATCCGGTCTAAAAAATGCCTTCCACGGGGGCGTGGTTTTTGTGTGCTGAACGTGGCCCAGTGGGGTGGAATCTGACTGGGGTAGGGAGGGAATCTGACTGGGGTGGGGAGGGTGCGGTGTACAAACAGCAACTCGAGAACGGAGGCGGGTACGCCGTGCGCTCGCGCCCACTGGCTGGACCTCCTCATAGGGCCACGAAGCGTGTGATGGGTGTGACGAGTGAGGGGCGGGTGCGCCGTGCGGTCAAGCCAACGGCCACGGCAGGTGGAACCCCCTACGAGGCTAAGAAACGTAGGCGGCGCGCGCCGAATTCAGGGGCGGGTGCGCCATGCCTTCGCGACTACCGACACCGCAGGCGGAGCTCCCTATGGGGATAATACGATGCATGGGAGGGACGTGGCGGATTGGGCACGAGGGGAGCAGAAGCAGGCAGGGGAGGAGGAAGGCGGAGGGTGGCAGTAAGACGCGGGAGGCTGCGGATTCAAAACGAGTGCCTAACACTACAGGATGGTTGTGAGAATTGCACAGAGGAAAGGTTATCCTCCTCCTCCTCCTCCTCCTCCTCCTCCTCCTCCTCCTCCTCCGCCCTCTCTCTCTTTCTCTCTTTCTCTCTGGTTCTCTCTATCTCTCTATATCTCTCTCTCTCTCTCTCTTTCTCTCTCTCTCTCTCGTTCTCTCTCTCGCTCTCTCTCTCTCTCTATATATATATAGATATATAGATTTTGCTCTCTCTCTCTCTTCTTCTAGAATATTCTCATAAAGAGAACCCCCCTTGCGGACCCCCCCATACATAAATTCGGCCCTGGGCGCCCCCCATCGGGAAGGAATTCGAGTTTTCGGGTCCAGGAGCCCCTTCCAGGCCATCCCAAGCCGCCAACGCAAGCCCAGGATAGCTCCCCGGACGGTTCCGCTGCGAACCCTACCCCTACCCCCCACGATTCCTGAGGGGGAGGGTGGGGTTCACTTCGTTCGGGAGCTCCCGAACGAAGTGGACCCCACCCTCCCCCTCAGGAATCGTGGGGGGTAGGGGTAGGGTTCGCATGCGGCCCCCTAAAGCCGCCAACGCAAGCCCAGGATAGCTCCCCAGACGGTCCCGCAGAGCACCGAAACGGCCCAAGACCGCTCCAGAACGCCCAGGCTGGTCTCAGGACGGCCCACAATGCCCCCAAGACGCCCTGGGAGAGCCCAAAGGTGGCCCCCCCAAGAGGAACCAAACACAAAATAAAGGTCTCGCAGGTTTCAGGGAGGAAGGAGGAGGAGGAAGAGGAGGAGGAGGAGGAGGAAGAGGAGGAGGAGGAAGAGGAGACGGCGACGGTTGCCAGACACGGTCCACAGGTCCAACAAGTCCCACAGGTCTCGCATGTCCCCCAAGGTCCCACGGGTCTCGCAGGTCCCAAAAGTCCCGCGGGTCCCACATGTCCCAAAGGTCCCGCGGGTCCAACAGGTCCCACGGGCTCCACAAGTCCCACAGGTGTCGAAGGTCCCGCATGCCCCATAGATCCTACAGGTAACACAGGTCCACCAGGCCCCACAGGTCCCAAAGGTATCACAGGCCTCGCAGATCTCGCAGGTCCACCAGGTCCCACAGGTCCCACTGGTCCCACAGGCCCCACGGGTCCAACGTCTCGCAAGACCCACAAATGCCACAGGTTGCCGAAGCTCCCGCAATGCCCACAGGTGTCGCAAATCCCATGGGTCCCACAGGTCCCACGGGCGCACCAGGTTCGGTAAACCCGCAGGCCCCACAGGTACACAAGTGCCGTGGGTCACCTTGCTGCTATTAAACGGCTTTGCTGGGGTAACACTGTTTTCCGTGTTGCCTGAACCCCTCTCCCAGGATCGAACTGTCAAGCGTTTCGTGCTCTCCGAGAGGAGGAGGAAGAGGAGGAGAAGGAGGAGATGGAGGAGGAGGAGGAGGAGGAGGAGGAGGAGGAGGACGGGGAGCTGCAGCAGCGCTTGCATGAGCTCCCCAGTTCCAGCTCCAGTTCCAGCTCCAGCACAGCGCCAGTTCAAGCCCCAGATCCAGCTCGAGCTCAACTCCAGCCCCAGCCCCATAAAAAATAAACCGCAGGGAGTTCGTGGGCTCATGTTGGAAGCGATGAGCCCCGTATGCCGTTCAAGCTCCATGAGACATGCGGCCATGCGACCCCCATGAACAATAGAAACCCCAACTACTGCTACTCCTCCTCCTCCTCCTACTACTACTACTACTACTACTACTACTACTACTACGACTACTACTACTACTACCACTACTACTAC
>CAUYUJ010015838.1:940268-962768 GCA_963575745.1 Prorocentrum cordatum
CGCCTCCTCCTCCTCCTCCTCCTCCTCCTCCTCCTCCTCCTCCTCCTCCTCTCTGGGAAAGACGTAAGACACGGATTCAGGGAACTCGGTTTGGCCCGACGGGGCCATCATAGAAATGACGAGACCCAATCAAAATTTTGACGCGAGCTCCCACTGCAAACATCCATCGAAAACGGGACCGTAAAAATCCATGACGCGATCGTCAAATAACGTCGGCAAAACCGAGTTCTGGCTTACTCGAGTATCACATGTTCCTGATCCTCCTCCTCCTCCTCCTCCTCCTCCCCCTCCGCCCTCCCCCTCTGTTTTCGTCTTCTCGACACTCATACGTCCCCCCCTCAGTCACCCGTCGCTCCTCTCATCCTCCCACCTCCTCCCCCTTCCTCCCCTCCTCCTCCTCATTCTCCTCCCTCCTCCTCCTCCTCCTCTCCTCCTCCTCCTCCTCCTCCCTCCCTCCTCCTCCCCCCTCCCCCCCTCCCACCTCCTCCTCCCTCCGCCTCCGCCTCCCCTCCTCCTCCTCCTCCTCCTCCTCCTCCTCCTCCGACGACGACCGACGATCGACGACGACACGACAACGACGACGACACAGCGCTGGCCCCCGCGCCGGCACTGCCGGTCCACTCTGCCCGCTGCCGGCGGTCCGCCGCGCCCTGCGCGGCGGGCGCGGAGTGCGGCTCGGGGACGGGCGGAAGGGGGGCGGAGGGGGGCGGGGGAAAGGGATGGCGGCGGTGGAGCGGCGAGGATGGGAAGGGAGGGAATGTGAGCCTCCAATGGGGTAGCGGAGAGAAAGAGAGGGGGATGGGAAGGATGAGGGGAAAGGGGGAGACGAAGGGGGTGTGGAGGGGGAGCGGGAGAGGAGAGGGGTGGTGGGGGGGAGCGGGGGGAGGAGCGTGGAGGAACGGGGGAGAGGAGGGGAAGGCGGGAGGGGGGGGGGAGAGAGAGAGAGAGAGAGAGAGGGGGAGCGACACTCGGGGCAGGAGAGCAGGGGACGGGGGAGGATGGAGAGGAAACGGGTGGGGAGGGGGGGAGAAGGAGGGGGGAAGGGATGGGACAGTACACGGGAGCCATTGGGTGACGGGGGGGGGGCTGGCGGGATGGGGAGGAGGGCGGAGGGGCAGGAGAGAGAAGGGGGAGGCGAATGCGACCGCTTTCACGTTTGTCCTTTTTTGTGTTTTATTGTTCTCTCTCTCTCTCTCGGACTGTTTCCCCAATTAGGCTTGCCTGAGGGGTGCTTGCTTGGCTAACAAGAACGGTGCCTCGGGGGGAGACTTTGCCCGTTCCTCGGACCTTCCTCGGGTTCCTCGGTCTTGCCTCTTTGCAGTGCCGTTCCTCGGGTTCCTCGGTCTTGTTTCTTTACAGTCCCTTCCTCGGGTTCCTCGGTCTTGTTTATCGACAGTGACGTTCCTCGGGGCTCCCTGGGTTCATCGGCCTTGTTTCTTTACAGTGCCTTCCTCAGGTTCCTCGGTCCTGTTTCTTTACCATGACGTTCCTCGGAGTTCCCCGGGTTCCCCGGGGGCCCCCCCCGGGCTCCCCGGGTTCCCCGGGCCTTGCCAAGCAATGCCAAGCAATGCCAAGCACTGCCCATGCAATATGAAGCTTTGCTTCTAATTGGGGTCGCGCCAGGTCCATTTGTTCTCTCTCTCTCTCTCGCTCTCTCCCTCCCTCTGATCTGTATATATATATATATATATATAATGTATAGATGGTGCTGTTCACGCACTTGCAGGCCAAACTGATCGCGCTCTCGTGTTATGTTTCCTCTCTCTCTCGAGCGCAGTGAGACTTGTTTTGTTCCCTACATAGGCTCTGCCTAGAAGGGTTCTTTACCCTGTATGCTTAAAGGGCCAGGCAGTGCTCCCCGCCCCGGGCGGTTCCCCCAGGATCCGCCCCGTGGTTCCCCCAGTGACGTTCCCTCAGCTTGGCGTTGCTTATCTCATCTGAGCTTAGCCTAGCTTAGCTTAGCTTAGCTTAGCTTAGCCTAGCCTAGCTTCGCTTAGTTTAGCTTAGCTTAGCGTAGCTTAGCCTACCCTAGCTCTGCTTAGCTTAGCTTAGCCCAGCTTAACTTAGCTTAGCGCAACATTAGCATAGCATAGCATAGCATAGCATATCATAGCATCGCATAGCATAGCGCAGCATAGCATAGCATAGCATCGCATGTCATAGCCTAGCCAAGCCTAGCCCAGCATAGCATTGCGCAGCATAGCATAGCATAGCATAGCATAGCATAACATAGCATAGCATAGCATAGCATAGCATAGCATAGCGCAGCACAGCATCCACTATTGCTTCTGCTGCTGCTTCACTTACGGCGTGGCGTCGGCGGTTCTGGCGCTATACTACTACTACTACTACTACTACTACTACTACTACTACTACTACTACTACTACTACTACTACTACTACTACTACTACTACTACTACTACTACTACGACTACTACGACTACTACGAATACTACGACTACTGCTACTACTACTACTACTACTACTACTACTACTACTACTACTACTACTACTACTACTACTACTACTACTACTACTACTACTACTTCTACTACTGCCACTGCTACCACTACTGCTACCACTACCACTACCACTACACTATCACTACCACTACCACTACACTACCACTACCAATACCACTACCACTACTACTACTACTACTACTACTACTACTACTACTACTACTACTACTACTACTACTACTACTACTACTACTACTACTACTACTACTATTAATACGTATTATTCTTCTGCTTCTACGTATACTTGTACTTATACGTATACGTCTACTTATAAGTATGGTTTTACTTCTACTTATACTTATACTTCTACGTCTACTTATACTTCTGATTATACTTCTACTTATACCTCTACTTCTACGACTTCTACACTACTGAGCGGCAGTGAGCCAAAATTCTCGTCCTCATCCTCCCTGCCACCCCCTGGCGCGTCCAGAGGATCCTCGAGGTTGGCGAGGGAGAGTGAGCGACAAAGGCAGAGAGAGAGAGAGAGAAATGGAGAAGGAGAGAGAAAGAGGAGATAACGGAGAACGCGGAGGAGGGGGAAGCAGGGCTGAGAAGGGGGAACAGCAGTAGCAAAAGGATCATGATGGGGAAGGGGACCAAGAAGAGACAAGCCCAGTCGAAGAAGGATCCGAGAAAAGAATTGGATTCAAAATTCGACGGCAAGTGTAAACTGACACAGGAGCCAGGGCAAATAGCGAAACCTGTGAGATGCCCAGCGAACCTGCAGACCAGTACGACAAAAAGCGTCGCCGAGCATCGCCCTTACCACGAGCGGTGAAGGTGTGCCTTCCAAGCAAATCTGGCGCCTGGCCAATTCCGAGGGCGCTCCGCACCACAGGCAGGGACGCGGCACCACTGGCATGACTCGGCGGCACGCCGAGGGGGGAGAGCGAGAGGGGGCAAGCCTTCTCAGAAGGCGGCGGGGCCTCTAAGAAGCCCTCAGGGGCCCCTTTGGCCGCCTGAGGAGCCCTGTGCGTCATCGGGCGAGGCTTCAAAAACGTGTCCGAGGGGGAGAAGACCTTCTGGGCCTTCTGAGAAGTCCCGCCCCCTCCTTCTCCTCATCCTCCTCCTCCTCCTCCTCCTCCTCCTCCTCCTCCTCCTCCTCCTCCTCCTCCTCCTCCTCCGCCTCCTCCTCCTCCTCCTCCTCCTCCTCCTCCTCCTCCTCCTCCCCCTCCTCCTCCTCCCCCATTCTCCTCCTCGCTCTCCTCCTCCTGCCTTCCCCCTGGGCGCGCCGCCGATTGACTGAGCACGTCCAGGTATATCTCCCACCCGGCCCCACGGCTACGTCGGACCACGGGTCCGCTGCGGAGGCTCTGCAGGGAACCCGCCAGCACAATCGACCCAGCAGGCGGGGGGCACAGGAAGCCGGAAGCAGCAGTAGTCGTCGCGGTAGACGTTGCATATCCGCTGGCTGAGGTTGACCGTCAACGAGGTCACGTTGAGGATGGATCGATACCTGTCGCTGTGGTCGCGTGACCGACGGGCCAGCGGAGGCCATTCTGCGATGCCGAAGCGCTGCTTCTGCAACTCCCCTAGCTGAGCCCAGTCCGCAGCGAGGGTTGCAAGCGTGCCCACAAAATCCGCCGTCAACCAGGCGGGTCAGATCCTTGCCCCCACCCCTCCCCCCGATAGACCCTCCCCCCAACGAGCCCAATATTGCTGATTTCAACATGAAGCCAAGGCACACCGGGGCCTTCAGGTTGCAGAAAGGCTACCATGCCGCCAGAGACGCTCCTACTGAGATACAGGAAAGACCGCAGATGGCGAAACAAATCCCACCAGCCCTTTAGGGCGTGAGTGGTTTAGATAGTCCTCTCTGTTCTCAACCCCCTTCTTCCCCTTCGGGGAAGGGTTTACCCCTCCCCCTACCCCCTCCCCCTGGGCCTGGAGAGGGGGGGCCGCGGGTCGCCAGGGCGTCCTTTGTCGGTCCCTGGGAGGCTCATTCTTTGACACCCCTCACAAGGATCGTGGCCCCAGGGGGGGGGAGGGGGGGGGGGGGGGAGGGGGGGGGGGGGGGCAAAAATAAGTGCTTTCGTCTTCTTTGACCGATCTCCTCCAAGATGGCCCCAAGAGCGCTCCCAAGGCCCCCAAGAGCGCTCCCAAGACGGCTCCAAGACGGCCCAAGAGGGCCCCAAGACGGCCCAAGCGGCGGCCAGTACGGCCCAAGAGGGCCTCAAGACGGCTCCAAGAGCGCCCAAGTGGCGCCCAAGAGCGGCCCAAGAGAGCCCCAAGCGGCTCCAAGACTGCCACAACACGGCTCCAAGTGGCCGCGGAGCCTCCCGAGGACGCCCCCGAGAAGCTAAGACGGCCCAAGAGGACCCCAAGACGCTCCAAGAGAGCCCCGAGAGGCGCCCTGAGAGGGCCCCAAGAAGCCAAAACCATCGATTTTCCGTTGGCATTTCAAACATTTGAGCGTTCCCGCCCTTTCGGCTTCCCGACGCTCCAAGACAGCCCAACAGGCATGCAAGACCGCCCCAAGACAGCCCAATAGGCTCCCAAGACGGCCCCAAGACGGCCCAAGCGGCGGCCAATACTGCCCAAGAGGGCCCCAAGACGGCCCCAAGAGCGCCCAAGTGGCGCCCAAGAGCGGCCCAAGAGAGCCCCAAGAGGCTCCAAGACCGCCCCAAGACGGCTCCAAGTGGCCGCGGAACCTCCCAAGGACGCCCCCGAGAGGCCAAGACGGCCCAAGAGGCTCCCAAAACGCTCCAAGAGAGCCCCGAGAAGCGCCCTAAGAGGGCCCCACGAAGCCAAACTCAGATTTGTCCTTAAGTGTTTCAAACATTTGAGCGTTCCCGCCCTTTCGGCTTCCCGACGCTCCAAGACAGCCCAAAGGGCATGCAAGACCGCCCCAAGACGGCCCAAGAGGCTCCCAAGACGGCTCCAAGACGGCCCAAGAGGGCCCCAAGACGGCCCAAGAGGCGGCCAATACGGCCCAAGAGGGAGGACCCCAAGACGGCCCCAAGAGCGCCCAACAGGCGCCCAAGAGCGGCCCAAGAGGGCTCCAAGAGGCGATATTTCGGGCCCCGACGGGGGTACACCAATAAATGCTCTCTCCTTCTTTGCCCGATGGCTTCCAAGATGGCCCCAAGAGACCTCCCAAACTCCCACAAAGAGCCCCGAGAGGGTTTCAAGAATCCCAAAGGAGCCCCAAGAGAGCCCCGAGAGCGCCCCAGGGCCGCGATTCCCTGAGATCCCAAGAGAGCCCCAAGATCGCACGGCAACGCCAGGAGGAGGAGGAGGAGGAGGACGAAGAGAAGGAGCAACGAGGACGAGGAGAAGGAGAGGAGGATGGAAGACAGAAGCCAAAGAGAGGGAGAAGGAAGAGAAAACACCCTACGGTCAGCGCACCTTTTTCGAGCGGCTGCTTTTGGATGGGCTGGTGGGGACTCGCGAAGCGCACACAATTTGAAAACAAACGGATTACAATGCGGTGTGCGCTCCCTACGTTTCGGCCCAAGATGACCTCAGGAGCGGCCAAGGGGGCAGAAAGACGGCCCAAGAAATCCCCAAAACGGCACAAGGGGGCACCAGGACGGCCAAAAGAGCCAAGAAATTCTACGCACGGAGGGCCCCAAGACGGCCGATGAGGACTCTACGAGGCCCGAAAAAAACCGCGTCAAGAAGGCCCCTAAGAGGGTCGGTAGATGTAGCGCAAGCCTGCATGATCGTAAGAGTATCCAGATGGAAGCGGGACGCTCCTCTGTCCGTGAGCATGGCCCTCCTGCTTGTGGACGAGACTGGTGGTTACCTCGTCAAAGAGTTTAAGCGCCTGCTCTGGGCTTAACTGTGCGTATTTCGCCATGTTTGCGTAAAAAAACCACGACACTATTCGCTCCAGCGGATCCCGCACCACGGTGAAAACTGTGTAGTTCCAGTTGGGATGTGCAGCATGAATGGATCGCATCGAATCCCGAATGGTGGACGAGCCTGACTTGGACATGAGCACGTACGTCAGCCTCAGAGCGTCGCTCACCAAGAAAATCGCCTTCTTGGGCTTCGTCCTGTAGGTCATGTTACACGTCCGCCAGCTCTGGGCGCGTGCGTGCCCGCTCCCCTCCTCCTGACCCTGGCTCTGTTGTGGAGTGAAGGCTGGGGTACCGCCCGCTGTCGACAGGGCCGCAGTTGCCGGCGCGGCGGCGATGGCGACACCCGCGCCATCAACCACCTCTCGGCAACATGGAAGAGACCCGGGCAATGAGCAAAAGCGACCTTTGGTGCACATGTTTGCCGACAGCTGCATGCGGTACGACAGAAGCGGCCTCGGCGCTTGGGCTGAGCCCTCCCCCCGCCCCCGAACAGCCGCGCGTCAAAGGTCATGCGAGCGCAGGGCCACCCCTTTGAGGGCCACGACTCGGGCCTCCAGCGGCCATCGGGACGATGCGGGAACCCCCAGGAAAGCTCCCAGCGAGGCGCAGCTGCTGGAAAGCAGCGCGAGGCGGAGCCCTCCAGGAACCGACGACTAGGCCCGATAACAACGGCAAACCAGACCGGGGAAACCAAGAGTACCGATACCGCTGCCCTCTGACCTCTCTTGCAGGCGCGTTCCGACTAGAATGTCGAGGCGGATCCAGCGGTGGCGACGAGGGCCTCCGAGGAGACCCGAAAAAGGGTGACAAAGAGCGAAGGGTAGCAGAAAGGGTACCTTCTGTTCCTCCTCCGACAAGCGCTGGCAAGCCCGAGGTCCCTCCGGCGAAGGGCCACTCCCACGGAGCCTAGTTGTTCGGACTCTAGCAAGTTTACTTGCATGGAGGGGGGGGGCTGAACCTGAAGCAAGCCGCAAACGACAACGACTTGCACGTGGGAAATCACGCAAGTCGAAAGGCATTTGCACGCTAGTATTCGCTTGAAAAGGTGCGAGGGAGGGGGGTGGGGGGGGGGGGGGGGGCGAGCGCCATGCAAGTAGAACCCAACCATGTGCAGCTGCGAGTACCGCGAGGCAAATGACACGAAGGAGAAGAGCGCGCAAACTCGGAGCAACTCTCACGGGCAGCGCGCCACAGGAAGAACGAGGCGCGGGGCGGCGCGGGAAGGGGTGTGGAGGGGGGGAAGGCGGGGGGAGGAGCGGAGCGGGATGGTGGGCTCTCAGATGCTTCCCTCTCTGTGAACTCGCGCCCTTGTGGCCGCGGCGCTGGGCAGAGCGCAACGCGGAGTCCCCGCGACGTGCGCCGGTTGCCACGCAGGGATCCAGGCGACTCGCGCTGGTCGTCCGCTGCGCGAAGCAAAGAAAGCTAGCTGGCTGGCCTGCAGCGGGCGAAGAGGGGCGACCCAAACCACTCACGCCCTAAAAGGGCTCGTGGAATTTGACTAAAGCCGACCGTGGCGACGAGAAGGCCCCCAGGAAACTCGAACTTCGGATCCGAATTGAGGATGCTTCTCGCCGCTCGTCTTTCGCCTAGGCCTCCTCCCGTCGCGTTTTTCTCGCGACGTCGAACATCTGCGGTGGGGCAAGACTCTCAGGCCACTGGACCTCTCGTAACGGCCCCTGGGCCTTTCGTAAGGGCTGCGTGAGGCCTCCCAGGTCGCGTGCGAGCACGCACGCTGGGTCCGTCGGTGACCGCCCCGCTTCCCCAGATGGGACCACGAAACGTGTGAGGGGTGTGCCGAAATGAGCGTGAAGAACGCATGTGGCCACCCCCACTGGGAACTTTGGTAAGTGTGTGAGGGGTGTCCTGAAATAAATGGCGGGCACGCATGTGGCCACCCCCACTGGGACCTTCGGCGCAGCTCACACGAAATGTGTGAAGTGTGTGTGTGTGTGCCGAAATGAGCGGCTGGGACGCATGCGGGCGGCGCCACTGGGGCCTTATCAATGCCTGGAACCCATGAGGGCGGCGCCACTGGGGCCTTCGGTGGGGCCCCCATATAGGGCCACGAAAAGTGCGAGGTGTGCGACTGGGACGGTGCGGGCTGCGCCAATGGGGCCTTTGATGGAGGTCGTTTTGATGCCACGAAACATGTGAGAGGTGCGCTGAAATAAGCGGCTGGGACGCATGCGGCCGGCGCCACTGGAACCCTCGGTGGGTGGAGCTCCCTATGGGGCTACGAAGCATGTGAGGGGTGTGCCGAAATGAGCGGCTGGTTTGCATGCGGGCGGCGCCACTGAGGCCTTCGATGGAACTATGGGGCCAAGAAGCATGTGAGGTGCGTGCCGAAATGAGCGGCTGAGACGCATGCGGGCGGCGCCACTGCGGCATTCGGAGGATCTGCCTAGTTGGCCGCGAAGCGTGTGAGGGGTGTGCCGAAATCAACGCCTGGGGTGGATGCGGCCCGCGCCACTGGGGCCTTGCGGCTGCCTATGGGGACACGAAACAAGTGAGAGGTGTGCCGAAATGAGCGGCTGAGACGCATGCGGGCGGCGCCTTGAGGGCCTTCGGTGGAGCTCCACGAAACGTGTGAGGGGTGTGCCGAAATGAGCGGCTGGAGCGCATGCGGACGTTGCCACTTTGGCCTTCGGTGGAGCTCTCCATGGGGCCACGATCCTCGCCAGTGGTGTGCCAAAATGGTGGACACGCGGAGAGCAGAGGGAGGAAGGAGAAGGAGGAAGGAGGAGAGGAGAGGAGGAGGAGACGCGGGGCGCTGTCTCTTCACAACGAGGGCCCAACACCGCAGCACGGCTGCGAACAAAGACCGGAGCGGGCTCGCTCCCACGCGCAGCCGCGCCTCGCGGTAGCGCGGCAGGCCGGGCCAGGGGAGGCCCCTCCTCGAGAGGGCCAGCAGGCCCAGCAGCGACGCCGCCCCCGCGGCCAGGACGGCGCGCGCGGGCCGCATGCCGGCGCCAGGCCCTCACATGGCGGGCGTTGCGGGGCGGCCTGCGCGCAGGAGGCGGCCCCAGGCAGGAGTGCCCCTGCCCAGACCTCCAACGCCTCGAGAGGAGCTCGAGGCGGAGGCGTCTCGCGGTGTTCGGCCTCAGGGGGGGCCCTCGCCGGGCCTGGGGGGCCGTCGTCAAGGAACGACTCCAGATGAATGAAGGGGCCCCAGGACACACAAATAAGTACACACAAATGAAAAGATTCCCAATATTTTGTCATATTTTGGGTTTTTTTGTCTTCCCCCCCCCCACTTCCCACATTTTCCTGCATCTTCCTGGGAATCGCCGATTGGTTGTGTCTGTGTGTTTCTTTCCCTCCTGAGAAGAGGCTGCCCCCGGGAAAGAGGTCCAGACCTCCGGAGACCCCGCACTGAGAAACTCACGACGTCGGGGATGCCTGGGTGGGTCCCCTGGGGGCCACGCGCACGCACGCGAGCTGCTGCTGCCGCACTCTACTACACAAGTGATCGGTGGGGGAAATCCCCGACCCCGTTCTGCGAGGCGGGGATATACTCCAGATTTCGTAATAAAGGGACGGGGGTCTCACTTCGGGGGGGGTCTCTTCCAGGCTATCTTGGAGGGCCTGGGGGGGTCTGGGGACGATGTTTTGGAGGGTTCTCCCACGGGGGAGGTCTGAAATGGCTTGTCTTGGAGGGTCCAGACCCCCTCCCTTTTATTACGAAATCTGGAGTATCCAGATCCACCGCCCGAGGAGCCGACGTCGCGGGATCCGAGCGGGCGGCGGATATGGATGCCATGCTATGGCCCCCATGGCGCCCGAGTGCATCCCTCCCACCGCCTGCCGCGGCCCCCGAAGCTCGACCATCCAGGCGGCGGTTATGGACACATCTCCGCCTCGTACCTCTGGGCCCCGACTGGCCATCGCTCGGACGTCCATGTCCTGTGTTTTTTTCGGTTCCCTGCGTGGCCTTTCGCCAAATGATCAGGGATGCTCCTCGATGGTCCTCGCCCTTGGAAATTTAGACCCTTTCCCTGGGGTCGTTTTTTCGTCCTGAGTCGTTTTTTGACGGTCCCGAGGCCCGGCGAGGGCCCCCAGGGGCCGAAAAGAGCGAAAAACCTCGCGTCCTGATTTTTTTACGACGCCAGCATGTCTGGGGCCGAAAGAAAAATGCACACGTCCGAGCGATGCCCAGCCGCAGGTCACTCCGGCGACGGGCCACTCCCGCGCGCCGGCGACGGGAGGGCGCTCCCGCGCTGCGCCGGCGCGCCCGCCCTGGCCGGGCCGATCCCGGGCCCGGGGCCGGCGCGCATGCCCCGGACGTCCGGCGTCCGGCGTCCGGCTCCTCCTCCTCCTCCTCCTCCCTCCTCCTCCTCCTCCTCCCTCCTCTCCTCCTCCTCCTCCTCTCTCCTCCTCTCCTCCTCCTCGGCGACTCCTCCCCGCGTCGCCCCCCCCCCCCCCCCGCGGGCACGGCGTCCAGAGGGCGGGCGCCGAGCGCCGAGGAGCCCGCGGAGCGCGGAGGGGCTCTTCCACGGGAGGGCTCGGAGCGGCTCGCCACGGGAGGAGCGCGATTTCGTCGCAGCGTGGAAGTCGTGCTCCGGCGACACCCGGGGGGAGGAGGAGGAGGAGGAGGAGGAGGAGGAGGAGGAGGAGGAGGAGGAGGAGGAGGAGGAGGAGGAGGGGAGGAGGCGGAGGAGGAGGAGGAGGAGGAGGAGGAGGAGGGTGGAGGAGGAGGAGGACGAGGAGGAGGAGGAGCGTGGAAGTCGTGCTTCGGCGACACCCCGGGGGGGGGGAGGGGGGCGGGGCGCCTGGGCAGCCTCACGCACGCCCGCGCGCACCACCAGTACTGCGCAGCCCCCGTCGGACAACAGGCGCGACCACCGAGGTCTGATCATCGGGGGGGGGGGGTTGGGAGAGAGAGGGGGTGCGGGCCCGAGAACCCGGGCTCACGGCGGACCCTCAAGAAACGGTCGCCATTTTCCCGAGGACCGTCGCTTGTTTGCTGGCCTAGAGGCCCTCCAGAGGTCCCTGGAACCCGAAAAACTCAAAGAAGCTCCCGTCATGATGTTGTCACGACGCGACGCGGTGCTAACGGGGGCTGTGGCGACCCCAATCCCCGACTTTGCGGGGCTCTCGACTGGACCAACAATTTGGGGCCAAGCTCAGAGACAGAAGACGGGGAGGGCGCCCACTTTCTATGGGGGCGAGTCTGAACATGCCCCCTGGCGGTGGTATCCCCGAGCTCCCCTCCTCTTCTGAGCGGCCTAACTCTTAGGGCGGAACTCGGGGATTGGGGGCGAGAAATCGACTACCGGACGGCGGCGGACACCCCAATCCTTTGGACACCCGAAATGGATGTGGAAAACATGAGCACAACACTCGGCAGCGAGCGTCGTTTGAAATCGACAGCGTCCGCTGTTAGGCAGGCGACTCTCCATCTCAGATGGACAACGTCCGCGGCGACGCCGAAAAACGAACAAGAAATGCTGCCAATCTTCGCACCCATTCTTTCCGTACCCACTTCGATCGCACCGAGAGTCGTCTGCGGAGGCGGAGGACACTTCCCCAGACATGCGGCGTCTTGACTTATTCCATACGGCATCCCTGGAAGTCCCGCCCCTGTCCTCGGGGCCAACCGTGGATCCCGAGTCCTCGAGTCGTTTCTGACGGTCCCAGGCCCAGCGAGGGCCCCCGGAGGCCGCCAACTGCCAAAAAACCTCCCGTCGTGATTCGCGGCACGACGCGAGCATGCCTGGGAACGTCACGTTCCCAGACAGCCCCGCGAGCGTGCGATGCAGCGGCTGACCGGGCCCAGGAGACGCAGCGGCTCGCGCGGCACCGTGGGCATGCCTGGAAGAATTGGTCCGCGCAGCCCCACGAGCACGAGATAGGCGGCGCGCACAAGGGGGTGGGGGGAGGGGGGGGGGGCTTCTTAGAAGCAGGCTGCTTCTTAGAAGGCGCCGGCCTTACATCTATGGATAAGGCCCGCGCCTTCTAAGAAGCAGGGGTGCTTCTAAGAAGCCCTCCCCCCTCCCCCCACCACCCTCTGCGCGTGGCTGACGAGACCCACGAGCACGAGCACGAGGGGCGCAACGTCGAGTGTACCCCCCGAGGCCGACCACGGCGAGAAAACCTCTCGCTGCGATCCTGCCTCTCGACGCGCGCATGTCCGGGGAGACAGTCAACCCGTAGAGCAAGGATGCGCGGTAAGGATGCAAGGCACTTGGACGCCCACTTCCAAGCTTTTCGAGCAGGGCGCGGCCAACGAGAGTGGTCAAGGATAGACCGAAGAGGCAAGGATGCGAGGGTACCCTTGGGAAGGTCGCCCATCCTTACTCTGCGGGTCGACTGTACAGGTGGGGGCACTGGATGAGGAACCCTTGGACAAGGAATCCAGAGGCCGAAGGCCGGTGGAACTCCAACTGAGACTTGGCCATGTATCGGAGGTTGGGGGGTGAGACCGACGTGAAACGGAGACCCCCCCCTACCGGGAAATCGATCTCGGTTTCGGGTTCGTGTCGTGTGCCGTGCGTGCGTGCGGGCGCGGCGAAGCTGCGTGGGCGGGCGAGAGGACATCCTCCTGTGGCTGGGACGCGGCCGGACCAAATGTAACTCCTCCGGCGGCCGGTGCCCCGCGGTGTCCCGCCGATGTCCCGCCGGTGTCCCGAAATCCTCCTGTGGCTGGGCCGCGGCCGGACCAAATGTAACTCCTCCGGCGGCCGGTGACCCGCGGTGTCCCGTGGTATCCCGTGGTGTCTCGTGGTGTTCTGTTGAGTGAGATGGATAGTGAGATCGAGACTGAGATCGATACTGATATCGATGTGGTGCCCCGAGGTGTCCCGTGGTGTCCCAAAAAGTGAGATCGATAGTGAGATCGATAGCGAGATCGACAAGTGTCCCGCGGTGTCCCGTGGTGTCCCGTGGTGTCCCGTTGAGTGAGATCGATGCTGAGATCGATGTGGTGCCCCGAGGTGTCCCGTGGTGTCCCGTGGTGTCCCCAAAAGTTAGATCGATAGTGAGATCGATAGTGAAATCGACAGGTGTCCCGTGGTGTCCCATGGTGTCCCGTTGAGTGAGATCGATAGTGAGATCGATAGTGAGACCCATGGTGAGATCGAGAGGTGTCCCGTGGTGTCCCGTGGTGTCCCGTGGTGTCCCGTGGCGGCCCGTGGTGTCCCGTGGTGTCCTGCTGAGTGAGATCGATAGTGGGATCGATAGTGAGATCGACAAGTGTCCCGTGGTGTCTCGTGATGTCCCGTGGTGTCCCGTTGAGTGAGATCGATAGTGATAGTGAGATCGATTGAGTCAGATGTTGGTTCCCCCCCTCCCCCCCCACAGCCTCCTTATCACCCGAAGGGTGGTCGTATAGGTAGCACCGCCGCCCTCATCAGATGAGGAATCCTCCAGGGCTCTGCAGCCTCCTGGGCTGCAGTCCTGCACGGATGCCCCCCGCTGTGTGCCCAGGCAGCGCGGAAGCTCCCGCGCGAGCCCAGGGACGTCGCAAGTCGTGACGCCCCCTGCACGCCTCGGACGGGGCGTGCAGGCGTGGCGCCCCGAGGCATCGAGGGCGATCGAGGATTCGAGGCATCGAGGGAGATCGAGGGATCGAGGCATCGAGGGATCGAGGCATCGAGGCATCGAGGCATCGAGGAATCGAGGCATCGAGGGAGATCGAGGCATCGAGGGCATCGAGGGAGATCGAGAGATCGAAGCATCGAGGGATCGAGGCGTCGATGCCCCGAGGGAGCCGAAAACCGCCCGTCGCGAGTTTGCCTCGAGGCGAGCACGTCTGTCGGGCGTTGCTAGAGGTGCCCATGGCCACAGGTGCCCCTGGCCCCAGGTGCCACCGACTCTTCGCGCCGTTTTGGAGCACCTGGGGCCCGCTGGCCCTCTGGTGGAGGGCTCTCTGCAGGCCACGGGGGCCTCCTTGGAAATCCTGGGGGCACCTTGGGCCAGGGGCGCTTCCAGCAACACCCGGGTCTGGGCCCCGATCCTGGGGCCCTCTGGGCCTCCTGAGGGGTTCTCTGAAGGCCGTGGGGGCCTACTTGGAAATCCTGGGGGCACCTTGGGCCACGGGCGGCCAGGAGGGGGTCGTCAAAGAGGGGGGCGCGCAAATTATGGCCAGCGGCATGTGCGTGGCCCGGGGGGGGGGCAGGGACGTAGTGACGTAAGACGAGGCGCCATGAAGTCAGAGGAACTATCATGGCCCACGCCATGATATCCACACACACACACACACCAGTCCTCACCACCCTCTTTGCCGCCCCCGACTTTGGGCCAGGGGCACTTCCAGCAACACCTGGGCCTGGGCCCCGAGCCTGGGATTCGGGGTCGGCCCGGGCCGGGGCCGGCGTGCACGGGGGAGGGCACAGCGGGCACCCTCTGCGATCCATGGGGGCCCCGGGCCCGCGTGGCCGCAGGCCGGCGTGGGTTCTGCGGGGCCGGTCAGACGAGAGCGAGAGCTCAGAAACCCACACCCCCTCGGGTCACGGCAGGAAGTCATGACGGGATGCGTTCCGCTGTCGTCGGCCTCAGGGGGCCCCCACCGGGCCTCGGGGCCGTCCAGAAACGACCCGGGACGAAGGACCAGTCCCGGGGAATGGGTCCAGACCTCTGGGGGTCGACGTAGTGAGAAAATCATGGCGCCGGGGGTCTGGGAACACTGCCTACTATCAATCAGGTCAGCAGGCCCAAGTACGCCGCACGCATCAAGTCAGCGACGACTCTCGGCGCGTCCTGCGTGGCAAGCGAAGGACAAGGCCAAAGGACAATGTCCACGCGATGTCCCACCAGCAAGGCGAGGGAAGCCCTCGTCGTACTACTTGATGCGCTTGTGTGGGGTCGGCGCCGCGGACTGCTGCAGCTGCTTGGGCTTGCCACCCCTCGAGGCGATGAGCTGGGGGCGCGGTGCTCATCAAAGCTGGAGTTTTGCCTGATGCCCTTTGGACCGCGGGGAGACTGCGCCTCCTCCTCCTCCTCCTCCTCCTTCTCCTCCTCCTCCTCCTCCTCCTCCTCCTCCTACTCCTCCTCCTCCTCCTCCTCCTCCTCCTCCTGTGTCGTGGGGAGGCTGCGCCCGTGTCGTCCCCGGGGGACGGCCCGGCACGCAGGGCTGGGCGGTGTGGCGCCGCGGCGCGGGCCCCAGTCAAACACTGGAGCACAGATCCTGGCCGATCCGACCAGTACACCTGGTCAGGGGGAGGAGGAGGAGGAGGAGGAGGAGGAGGAGGAGGAGGAGGAGGAGGAGGAGGAGGAGGAGGAGGAGGAGGAGGAGGAGGAGGAGAAGGAGGAGGAGGATGAGGAGGAGGAGGAGGAAGAGGACGAGGAGGACGAGGAGGAGGAGGAGGAGGAGGAGGCGAGGCCCACAAAGCAAGGCAGTACCTCATCGATGACGAGGAGAGCCACAGCACACGACACCTGCCTCACTACTGCCACAAACTACGAAACGCAGGCTTTCAGCCCATAAACTGGACCCAGAATTACTTCCCCGAGTGGCAATCGGGTTTTCCCAGAGGCTCGACCACAACGAGTACAACGGCCAGCTCGCACGATTCCCACAAAAAACGACATGCAGCTTCTTCAGAGAAGATCCACCCCACATGTCCAACAAGCCATACCAGTCCTTATGCCGATCGTCTTCCAGCTCATATGCAGTCAGACCTAAAAACCCGACCCCTAACCAGCCGCCACCACCACCTGGCCCACCCACAGACAGAACCCCCATACAAATCACCACAACGACGCCAGGGGCCCACCGATACTTCCGCAGTCCATGCGCCCCACCAACGTACAAGCAGGGCGAAACTCTCCGACCTGACCCATCTCACCACGGTGGATTGCCACCAGGCTGGACCGCACACGTTGACGTAACGAGAATCCTCACGTACGACCACAACAAGGAGACAGGCACCACCCAGTGGAAGTTCCCAGGCGACTCCAACTACGAACCGTGCTGCACTCGGTAGCTCACCGACGAGAACACCGAGGCCTGCAGCATCAACAAGGACGGCTGCTTCTACCACAGCCTGAGGCCAATATGCCCCCATCCCTCACTGACTACCCTCCTGTACCAGAGCACCCAGCCATACGCGAGCAGGCCGACAAAGCCATGACACTCAGCATCCACGACCTACTCGACAAGATGCGGACCGAAGCTCACGAATAGGTCGACCGAGCACACCTATGGTACAGCGAGCACGCCGCTGGCATGTTCTTCTCCCGCCTCAAGGTAAACCAGGACACCAAACCATTCCTCATCGTCGGCAACAACTTGCTCGTGGTCGCACCTGTACGCGAGGTAGGCCCACACCCTCCACGCGTATGCCACCTTCTCCATCGCATCAAGCAGATACGCAGCCCGAAACCGACACTGGCACCACACGACGACCACAGCATCTTCGAGCGCGAGGACCGCATCGAGATACTGCCGACGCGGGAGCCGACCTCACAGGGAGAAAGCATCCACAAAGAGCAAACTACACTGATGACCGCAACCGACAGCACAGCCCGTATGACTCACACTGCCATACCTACCAGCAGTGGCAGTACAAATACCAGCACAATGCCTGCAACCACTCCCTCGCAGGCGACTTCCAACCCAACTCACCAGGCCCTCCCCTCAAAGCGTGCCCAACCCAGGACCCAAGCCGGTGAGGTTCAAGGCCCCACCCAACCTGCCGACCGTCAAGGAAAACGCTGCAACACAACCAAAGGACAAGACCGACTACGACGACACGATTACACAGCAGGAGGTACTCGACGCAGGAGAACAACACATGCACACTACCGCATCCTGCACCTGCGACACGACGCCAAGCACCAACACTCCCGTCGCAAACGACAACCAACCACCCCCCATCCAAGTGGGGCCCCAGAAGCCCACGGGATGTTTCCCCGTTACGACGATCACCACACCAAGCTTAAGGACTCCATCGCCCACGGCACCATCACTGTCAACGAGGGCGACGAGGTCACAATACTCAACATGTCCTGCAACAGCAAGAACGAGCTCTGGGCACGCGGTACCATCACTCAATCCAACAACATGCGAAGCAGCAAACAAGCTCTGATCGCAGACGTCATCACCGAGTACCACTCCCACTACCACGACACCCAGGAGAATCTCGACACCCTCACCACGATGGTAGGGGAACCACAGGTCAGCTACAACACGGTCGTCGGTATCCAGAAGGAGATCACTTCGGCCAACGACTCCACCTCCAAGTTCCTCGACAAGCTCAACGACTACGTCAACCAACTACGCCCCTAACCACTGGCGATAGCCACCCTCGCCAGAACCAACCCAGGCCTGGGCGGCCGAGCGTGGTGCCCACGCGCCCGACGCCGTCACAGCAACACCACCGACTCCGAACCCTCCGACTTGTCCGACTTCCCCTTCGACGTCACTACCGACTACCTCTCAAACTTCTACGACTCCACATGCCTCCTTGCCTCCTCCGCGACCTCCGCTGCCTCGTGTGCACGAGCTTCCCCTTCGACTTCTTCTGTCTTGTCGACCTCGACTTCTACCTCTTGCTCGAATACTCCTACCTCGGAGGGCCCAGCAGGGAGGTGGGGGGACGCGAGTCGGGTGTGGGGTAGGCGAGATCGGGGGGGGCGAGGGCGGAAGGAGGGGGAGGAGGAGGAGGAGGAGGAGGAGGAGGAGGAGGAGGAGGCGGAGGAGGAGGAGGAGGAGGACGAGGAGGAGGAGGAGGGGGAGGAGGAGGAGGAGGAGGAGGAGGAGGAGGAGGAGGAGGAGGAGGAGGAGGAGGAGGAGCCGAGCCATTGTCGGAAGGAGCCCCGCCCCCTCCCAACTGCGGTGGGGGGCGGGGGCCACGGCTGCGCTCCCCAGGAGTCCCACCGCCGGCAGCAGCAGCACCAGCAGCAGCAGCAGGAGGAGGAGGAGGAGGGGAGGGGTGAGAGGAAGGGGGGGGAGGAACTTCACGAGAGCGACCTCTGAGGAGGCAGGGGCGAGCGGGGCCGTAGAGGGCACGGGCACTCAGAACTCGGAGGGCAGGGTGCGACATGTCTGCGGCCACGGCAGAGGATGGCCCGAGTGATGAGAGGTGGAGGGGAGGAGGGGAGCAAGAAGGCCAGCAGAGAGGTACAGAGGCATCATTCCCCCAGTCATCGTCAAAGCGACGCTGTAAGCCCTGCACTCTGCGAAGGTGAAGGTGTGGAGTGGGACATCCAAACTACAGTCGGCATTGATTGGACAGGACACGCGAGAGGGCACGAGACCCTTCCGAGGGCCACATCGCCATAGGAGTGTAAGAAGGCACGTGTCGCGAGGCACAGGACACAACGGTACCCTTGAGCTGGCAGGGTCGACCTACTAATCCGGGACGACTGTAATGCGGAGTGGAATACGTCTTCGGCCGCAGGAAACCACAAGAATTCCAGAAACTGAAGCCCTAGAACTTCCATGACCTGGAGCCCATCTGAGATTCATAATCTGAGTTTCTGGTCTGAAGCCACTGTGGCTCACATTGCAAGGCTCCCTGAACACAAGAAACCCAATGTACCTTGTCAAAGTGTAAGCGGATTCGTGATGTGCGACCCGACTGCACAGGTACCATTAGACACACACACACACATACAAGCAAACAAACAAACAAACAAACAAACAAAACACACACACACACACAGCGGCATAGCCGAACTTACAAGCGTTTGTCCCTTGTTGGAATCGGTATTGAGTTCCACGAACTGCACGGCCTAGTTAGGCAAGAAGTGGCCAGATAGCTTGGCAGAACTAGACAAGGGGTAACTTTCTTCATACCCGAGTCGCGTGAACAGAAAAGATGGCAGCGTGAAGGAAAGGCACGACCCGACCCCTCCGCCCCGCCTTAGGGTGTGAGACCTCTCGCGCGTGATCGGTCCGCGAGGGCCCCCTGGAGCCCGAGGAACTGTCTTCTTCCACGATGCCCGAACGTCAGGTTGGCGGGGCGCGCAAGTGGGTGACACGAGAGGAGCGGCCTTCTAAGAAGGCGGGGGGGGCGTCCTAAAAGGCAGGGGCCGCACTAAAAGAGACCGGCGACTTCTCAGAAGGGTTCTCACAAGCAGGGACGGCTTCTAAGGTATAAGAAGGCCCCAGCCTTCTAAGGAGCCCCCCGCCTTCGCAGAAGACCACCACCACCCCCGTGCCACCCCCGTGCGCAGGCCGCCAATCAGGGCATTCTCTCCTTCCTCCTCCCCGCCAGAATCCGCTCAAAGCCAACCGCGAGGCCCTAGCCGAGCAACACTCAGATTTTCTGTGCCTTTTCCTGGCATTTCCATGAATGATGACTTCTTGCACACATGCTGGGGCAATGCTTCCGCACCCTCGTGCATGCGCATCGTCAGTGGCCAATTGGGCCTAGAAGAGTCCCGTGGGGGACGAACGTCAACCCAGCGCTGACACAAATGCATCGACGTACGTTCCTCGTCCGGCCTGGTTTTCTTGGCCTGATCGGGGCGAAGGCCCAGAAAGCGGGGTGGAGGCAGGAGTGGTCAGCATCGAATCGACAAGTCTGATCGGATCGGAATCTGCATCGAGTCGGGCCGCATAGGCGCGAAACCGGAATCGGATCGGATCGGGATGCACAACAGCGCCTTGCAAGCTTCGGGTCGCACTGGATGGTCGAGGCATCGGGATCGAATCGGAGCGGGCGGGCCAGCCGAAATAGATGTCGAATCGGACCGAAGGATCGAGATGGGCCTGGGGCTGGGGTTCCAATGACGGTGCCGTGACAGACCGTGCGGTGGAGAAGAGAAAGCTAAAGATAAACCACCTGTCCCCAGACATGATGGCGTCGTAAAAAAATCAGGACGGGAGGTTTTTCTCTATTTTCGACCCCTGGGGGCCCTCGCCGGGCCTCGGGACCGTCAAAAAACGACTCAGGACGAAAAACCGGCCTAGAGGGTTCTAACTCTCCTAGGGACGACTCGGGACCGTCAAAAACGAGCTAGGCTCTGCCTAGAGGGTTCTTACTCTCTTAGCTTAAAGGGGCCGGGCAGTGCACAGCGCCCCGGGCGGTTCCCCCAGTCCCCGCCCCGCGGTTCCCCCAGTCCCCTGCGAGCTTTAGCCTTAGCTTTAGCTTTAGTTTAGCTTTAGCTTTAGCTTTAGCTTTAGCTTTAGCTTAGCTTTAGCTTAGCTTTAGTTTAGCTTCAGCTTAGTGTTAGCTTAGCTTTAGCTTAGCTTTAGCTTAGTGTTAGCTTAGCTTTAGCTTAGCCTTAGCTTAGCTTTAGCTTAGCTTCAGCTTAGCTTTAGCTTAGCCTTAGCTTAACGTTAGCTCAGCTTTAGCTTAGCTTTAGCTTAGCTTTAGCTTAGCTTTAGCTTAGCTTTAGCTTAGCTGTAGCTTAGCTGTAGCTTTAGCTTTAGCTTAGCTTTAGCTTAGCTTCAGCTTAGCTTTAGCTTAGCTTCAGCTTAGTGTTAGCTTAGCTTTAGCTTAACTTTAGCTTAACGTTAGCTCAGCTTTAGCTTAGCTTTAGCTTAGCTTTAGCTTAGCTTTAGCTTAGCTTTAGCTTAGCTGTAGCTTAGCTGTAGCTTTAGCTTTAGCTTAGCTTTAGCTTAGCTTCAGCTTAGCTTTAGCTTAGCTTCAGCTTAGTGTTAGCTTAGCTTTAGCTTAACTTTAGCTTAGCTTTAGCTTAGTGTTAGCTTAGCTTTAGCTTAGCTTTGGATTAGATTTAGCTTAGTTTTAGCTTAGCTTTAGCTTAGCTTTAGCTTAGCTTTAGTTTAGCTTCAGCTTGGTATTAGCTTATATTTAGCTTAGCATTAGCTTAGCTTTAGCTTAGTTTTCGCTTAGCTTCAGCTTAGCTTTAGCTTAGCGTTAGCTTAGCTCTAGCTTATATTTAGCTTAGCTTTAGCTTTAGCTTTAGCTTAGCTTTAGCTTAGCTTAGCTTTAGCTTAGCTTTAGCTTAGCTTTAGCTTAGCTTCAGCTTAGCTTCAGCTTAGCTTTAGCTTAGCTTTAGCTTAGCTTTAGCTTTGCTTTAGCTTAGCTTTACTGTTACTACTAATGCTGCTTTCCTAGGGGCTCCAACTCCTAGGTAGGGTCGCACTGGGATAATTCTCTATTTTCGACCCCTGGGGGCCCTCGCCGGGCCTCGGGACCGTCAAAAAACGACTCAGGACGAAAAACCGGCCCCAGGGAAAGGGTCTAGATTTCCAGGGGCGCCGTCCTGAAAAAATCAGGACGTCGCATGTCTGGGTAGGATCCCCCATATTTACCCATATGTTCTGGGCTTTTGCCTTCCCCCCCACTTCCTAGATTTTCCCATCTTTTCCTGGGGATCGACGATGAGTTGTGTCTGCGTGTGCTTTTCCCCTCTTGACTCTGGGACCTCCGACTGGGCGGTGGGAGGGAGAGCCCATCCGCGCAGAGCGCGCCGGAGGCGCCGCCAGGGGTGTCCAGCGCGGACCCAGCACAGCCGGGTTATTATTTATATTTGTTTGCTATTTGTTGTGTTATATTGTTATATTCCCGACCTAGGCTCTGCCTAGAGGGTTCTTACTCTCTTTCTTAAAGGGGCCGGGCAGTGGAAACCGCCCCGGGCGGTTCCCCCAGTATCCGCCCCGCGGTTCCCCCAGCTACGTCCCCTTAGCTCAGCGTTGCTTATCTCATCTTAGCTTAGCTTATTTCATGTTGCTTTCCTAGAGGCTCCAACTCCTAGGTAGGGTCGCACTGGGATAATCTGTTGTATTATGTTTTCTATCACGCCCGAAACCCGGGCCAGCTTTCCGGGAGCCTCTGGGCACGAGCCCGGGCCGGGTGCTCGTGCTGACGCCGGAGGGGCGAGCGCGCTCCAGAAGGCTGGGCCAGCGCTCCGGCAGGTCGGTCAAGAAAGCGAGCGTGTTCTCACTCGGCGTTTCGACATTGGGTGGCGGGGGCTCTTGAAAGATGCATATTTTCATCGTAGAGTGACGCTGGCGAATATGGAAACTAGTCTTGCCCAAACCCTTGCCATCGCCCCACCTTTGAGAGAGATCTGTAGGCTCGCCTGGAAGAGCGGCTGGCGATGCTCCGGACATGGTGATGCTGAAGTTCGGTGGTATACGGGGGGCGGGGGGATCTAGCTCCGGACCTCTGCTGAATGCGACTGTTTGCAGCAGTGCGTCCTGTGGGGGGGGGCTCCATCTGCTCGAAACAGGCGCCAAAAGCAGCCGAGGTCTACTCCATGGGAAGGGGGAGGGGGGGGGAGTGCGAGGGCCCGCGCCGATCGACGAAACAAT
>CAUYUJ010015838.1:965268-1014786 GCA_963575745.1 Prorocentrum cordatum
TCATTAGCAGCATCATCATCAGCAGCATCATCTGCAGCACCATCATCAGCATCATCATGATCCAATCACAATTAAAATCTCAATCATCATTAGCATCATCGTCATCAGCAGCAGCATCATAATAACCATCATCACGACTAGAAAAAGCAGCAGCAGCATCAGCACCACCATCATCATGACCATGCCACCGTAACCATCATCAGCAGCATGATCAGCATAATCGTCATCATCAGCAGAATCAGCATCAGCAGCATCATCATCATCACCATCATCATCAGAATCATCATCGTCATCGTCGTCGTCATCGACATTATCCCAAGAGACTTCATCCCCCTGCTACGCCAGGGAAGTCGACGAGGACAAGGACGACGACGAAGAAGAGTCTTCGCGGGCCAGCCTGCACGCTCGGGTGCGCCAGCACCTGGCGGCCGTCTCTCCACACCCATTTGCCCGCCTTCGCGCGTAGCCCTCACTCCTCCGACACTTCCTCCCGTGCTCCCTCCTCCTCCTCCCCCTCCTGCTTCTACATCCTCTCCCCCTGTCAAACCACCAGACGTGTTGTTAGTGCTGGCCGGGCCTCACCATGTATGAATCTGAAGGTGAAATTCGCAACAACTTTAAGGATGGAGGGTGGGTCGTTTTCAAAATGAGGCTCTCGCGCCGCGCACATTCGTCCTCAAAGTTTGCAACAAGTCTCAGGCATAGTGTTCTGGCACGGCTTAGGATTGTCAGGACGCAACGGTCACGGTGATTCGCGGCGCTGAAGTCCCAGGAATGGTGTTTTGGAACAACATGGGATTGTCAGAACGCAACAACCACGTTGATTCGCAGCGGTCAAGTCCCACGAACGGTGTTATGGCACGATCGAAGAGTCAGCACTGACGGGTATTTTTCAATGTGGCACTTTGTGGAATCAATACAACATGATTTAGGGACCTACGGAGAAGGACTTTGGAAGGAAGGTGTCTTGCAACACGGTTGATGCGCCTTGGGTTTACACTGATCCTCCTCCTCTTCCTCATCCTCCTCGCTCCTCCTCCTCCTCATCCGCCCCCTCCTCCTTGTCATCAGTCCTCCGCCTCCTCCCCCTTTTCCCTCCCCCTTTTCTCCTCCTCCTCCTCCTCCTCGCTCATCCTGCCTCCTCATCATTCCTCCCTTTTCTGGCCCCGTCACAGCCGTCGTTCCCCTTTGAGTCTCGCTTCCCACTTCTGCATATCCGCGGCCACCCGCCGACTGGGTGGCCAAAACGGTCCCACCGGGGGAAGTAGTCGGCCCTGTACGGGCACGGCTGCATGCAGGCGGTGCCGACAAAGCGCAACTGTAGCTTTATTAACGAGTGCGAATTAGCACAACCTCGCTGCAATCCAAAGATCCTTCTCCGCCTCCTCCTCATGCATCATCGTCGTCATAAGCACCAGCAGCAGCAGCAGCAGCATCAGCATCATCATAATCATCATCATCACCATCTGTTCTCCAGTTTTACCAACACCAACACCACTATCATCGTCAGCATCAGCATCAGCATCATCACCATCATCACCACCACCAACACCACCACCATCACCATCGTCATCACAATCAGCCTCAGCAGCATCATCACCATCATCATAAACAAAAACCAGCACCGCCAACACCATCATTATTGTCACCAGCAGCATCAGCATCAGCAACCTCACCATCACCATCATATGCAAAAACAGCATCGCCACCACCATCATCAACATTGTCACAGCATCAGCAGCACCCTCATCATCACCATCATCAGCATCATCATCATCACCAACACAATCACCATCATAAGCATCATCAGCAACATCAGAAGCATCAGAAGCATCACCAACATCATCATCATCATCACCACCATCATCATCATCATCATCATCATCATCATCATCATCATCATCATCACGACCATCACCATCATCAGCAGCATCAACAGCATCATCAGCATCAGCATCAGCATCATCACCATCATCAAAAATCATCAGCCTCACGATCATCATCACCACCACCATCATCGTCATCAGCAGCAGCATCGTAATCAGCATCAGCGTCATAATCATCAGCCTCGTCATTATCATCATCGCCACCACCACCACGATCCTCATCAGCATTCGCATCACCATCATCACCTTCATCAGAATCACCACCATCATCATCATCATCATCATCATCAACGCAACCGTCAGCATCAGCAGCATCATCGTCAGCAGCAGCATCATCAGCATCATCATCAGCATCATCGGCAACATCATCATCATCACCACCCGCGCCAGCGTCAGCATCACCACCATCATCACCAGCATCAGCATCACCACCTGCATCATCACCACCACCATCATCATCAGCACCACCATCACCATCATCACCATATTATAACCATCACCCGCATCATCATCACCACCATAACCATCACGATCATCATCAGCATCCACACTTCGTCACCATCACATTCATAATCAGCATCAGCATCATCATCAATTACCATCCCCATTATCACCGCCACCACCGTCATCATCACCATCAGCATCAGCAGCAGCATCATCACCATCATCACCATTGTCATCATGATCAATTCCATCATCATCATCCTCATGATAATCAGCATTATTGTCAGCATCATCATCGCCACAACAATCCGCATCATCATAATCATCGTTACCACAACCACCACCATCGTCAGCAGCATCACCATCAGCATGATCATCAACATCATCAACATCATCACCATCGTCAACATACTCATCATCAGAATCAGCATAACCATCAGCATCACCACCACAATCACGATCATCAGCAGAAGCATCAGCATCAGCATCATCACCCTCATCATCACCATCATCGAAATGTCAACCACCACAACCATCATCATCGTCATCAGCATCAGCACCTGCATCATCATCACAATGATCAACATCATCATCACCACCATCATCAGTACCACGATCATCATCAGCACTAGCATCAGCACCAGCATGATCACCATCGTCCTCATCATCACCATAGTCATCATCACCATCATCACCACCACCATCATCAGCAGCATCAGCGTCAGCACCATCACCACCATCAGGACCACGATCATCATAACCATCATCCGAATCATCATAACCATCATCACCACCACCACCATCATCATCAGCAGCATCATCATCAGCATCATTATCACCATGATCATCACTACCACCAACATCATCATCAACATCCAGCCATCTCTTCCATGTGTGAGGAACTCTTCCCTGTCGCACACCCAGACGCGTGGGTAGGGCGAGCCCAGCTGTGCGCCTGAGACCTCCTCACCACGTATGACCCTGAAGCTGGAAATCTGCACCACGTCTCGCCTGAGCACCGCTCACATTATTTCTGATAACTTGCGACAGCCGTAAGTATGAAGAATGAGTGCTGTTCAAAAAGTGCCTCTCGACACAGCGCCGCGCACATATTGAAACTCTGCAGCATCTACAAGGATGGAGGGGATGGTGTTCCAAATGTGGATCTCGCCTCAGCGCCACGCACTTTGGCATTAAAACTCCAACGGTTACACTGCTGGAGGTGGGTGGTTCTCAGCAAATGGAACTCGCTACAGCGCCGCGCTCATACGTAAGAATTCACGTAAGAGAAAATAATGGACAGCTGTTCGTTTTCGAAAGGGAGCTATCGCCGAAGCGCCGCGCACATTCGCCTTACACTCGTAAAACAATTATAGGGATGGGGAACGTGTCCAAAACCAGACAGTTGAACATGTGCAACAGATGCACGGATGGAGAACCGCTCCTTTTCAGGATGGGGGCTGTCGCTTGAGAACTCCTCGGGTCGATGGTAAAAAAAAATACAGGACCGTTTCCCTGGGAACCGTTTCCCCGGAACCGCTTCCCCAGAACCGATTCCCCGCAGGGCCGTTTCCCAGGAAAACTTTTCCCCAAAGACCTCTTCCCCGGAGGACCGCTTCCCCGGAACAATTCCTTCGAACCGTTTCCCCGGAACCGTTTCCCCGAAACCACTTCCCCGGAATCGTTTCCCCGGAACCGTTTCCCCGGAACCGCTGCCCTGGATCCGTTTCCCGCACCCTCGTCCCTAGAAGCGTTTCCCATGTGCACCCTCCTCCCTGGAACCGTTTCCCCAGAGACCGCGTCCACGGTACCACTACTCAAAGGAGGATGAGGAAAGAATGAGGGAGGGATGAGAGATGAGGTGAATGAGGGAGGGAGGAGGGAGGGAAGGATGAGGGATGAGGGAGGCGGGAGGGAGGGACGAAGGAGGAGAGATGAAGGGATGGATGAGGGAGAGAGGTGAGGATTAGGGTGGAGGAGGGATCGATGAGGGATGAGGAAGGAGGGATGATGGAGGGAGGGTTGAAGGCTGAGGGATAAGGGATGAAATTAAGTAGGGGGTACGGGGGATGAGGGAAGACGGAGGGAGGAGGTGGAGGAGGAAGAGAAGGAAAAGGAGGAAGCGTCAGCTGAAACGGCCCAGAAGACCCACCCCGTACTTGCGACAAGCCGTGCAAGTGCTACTGAACACAGGGGATGTCTCGGGGGAGCAGGCCAAACAAACTCGGATCACCTCAAGCGCGGACATCTCTGAGCCCAGACTTGGAGGGACGAGGGACGGAGCGATGAGGGATGAGAAGAAGTAGCTTACATGAGTGATGAGAGAGGGCAGGAGGGATGAGGGACCGGTCGGGCGGGCGGACCCTACCGGGAGGCTCGGGTCGGTGAGGCGGGACCCTGGCGGGCAGGGCGGGCCGGGCGGGCGGGACATGCAAGAACGGCGCTCCATCGAGCGGGGGCGGGTCGGGTCGGGTCGCGCGGGGCATCGACGTACCGTCGGGGCGTTGACCTAAGGAACCCAAAATAAGGAACGAGGCCCCTTTTTTCCTCAAGTTTAACTTCGATTTCCGATCGAAAACCAAAGGTGAACCTATGGGCAATCAGTAACACCTCTAAGGAACACGGAGCCCCTCGCAAACGAAAAGGGTTCCTTCTTCAGGCCCCCGACTGTATGGCGCATCATCGAGGCGGGACACGAATATCCTCACTGGCGGGTCGGGTCGGGCGGGCGGGCAGGCCTTCTAACGGGCGGGACGGGACGAGCCGGGCGGGCGGGGCCCCACGGGCGGGTCGGGCCGGGCGGGGCGGGCGGCACATGAAGGTGCTGCGCACCATGCGCTTGGCACGCGAGTGCCCCAGCGGGCGGGACGGGTCGGGCGGACCCTAACGGGCGGGACGGGTCGGCGGGTCGGGCAGGGCGGGCGGGACATTCAAGTACTGCGCATCATAGAGCTGGCACGCGAGTACCCTAACGGGCGGGTCGGGTCGGGCAGGCGGGCGGGACCCCAACGGGCGGGTCCGCTCGGGCGGGCAGGACCCTAACGGACGGTTCGGGTCGGGCGGGCCGGCGGACCCCAAAGGGCGGGTCGGGTCAGGTCGGGCGGGCGGATCCTAACGGGAGGGACGGGTCGGGTCGGGCGGGCGCGCACCCTAACGAGCGAGTCGGGTCGGGTAGGGCGGGCGGGACATTAATGTATAGCGTGTCATCGAAGTGGGGAAAGAGTACCCTACAGGACGAGTCGGGTCTGGCGGGCGGGTGGACCCTAACGGGCGGGACGGGTCGGGTCGGGCGGGCGGACCCTAGCGGGAGAGTCGGGTCGGGCAGGGCGGGCGAGACATTAAAGTATGATGCATCATCCAGTCGGCCCTAACGGGCGGGACGGGCTGGGCGGACCCTAACCGGGACGGGTCGGGTCGGGCGGGCGGAACCTGACAGGCGGGCGGGTCGGGTCGGGCGGGCGGGACATTCAAGTATTGCCCATGATCGAGTTGGCACGCGAGTGCCCTAACGGGCGGGACGGGCTGGGCGGACCCTAACGGGCGGGACGGATCGGGTCGGGCGGGCGGACCCTGACAGGCGGGTCGCGTCGGGTCGGGCGGGCGGGACATTCAAGTATGATACATCATCGAGTTGGCACGCGAGTGCCCTAACAGGCGGGACGGGTCGGGCGGGCGGGCGGACTCGAACGGGAGGGACAGATCGGGTCGGGCGGGCGGACCCCAACGGGCGGGTCGCGTCGGGTCGGGCGGGCGGGACATTGAAGTATTGCCCATCATCGAGTTGGCACGCGAGTGCCCTGACGGGCGGGACGGGCGGGTGCCGGAGCACCTGGCCCGAACGCCTGGCCCGTAGCACTGGGAGCACCCAGAGAGGGCCTGGAAGGTCTGGAGCGCCAGTGGGCCGGCCCGGCCCTGTAGAACTGGGCCTGCGGAACCTGGCCTGTGGAGCCAGTTCTGCGAAACCGGGCCGTTGGAACTAATTCGGTGGAACCGGGCCTGCGGAACCGCTCCTGTAGAACCTGCTCCGCGGAACTGGCTCTGCGGAATCGGCCCTGTTAAACCGGCCTTCATTGAACCGGGCTTTGCTGAACCTGTCGTCTGTTGAACCTGTGTCTGTTGAACTGGTCGTATGTTGAACCAGTCCCTGTTGAACCGGTCGTCTGTTGAACTGGCCTTCTGCCGTCAGAAGTGTACATGTGTGCAACAGCTACACAGATGGGGCGGTCCTTTTCAAAATGGTGCTGTTGCTGGACACCCAGTCGAGCTGTATGATCATACAATTTCGAATTCCCGATTGCTCGCAAGAGGGATACAAGGCAGTTATTTGTCAAACCTGCGTTTCGCCTGAATGGAAAGCCCGCGGGGAGCTGGTATTGTAAGGGGGCGCTTCTGGCGTGAGAAGAAAGGAGTGTAGGTACGCACGGGGGGGGAACTTTGGATAAGATGGGTCTATTCCCGCATATCGAAAGGCTCCTCCGAAGGCACCTCGTCGGATTGACGTCCCCACCCCCCTATTCCGTCTCTTCTCTCTGTCTTTGACCTGGACGTCCCACTCCCCTCCCTGGACTCCCAGCCTCCTCCCTCCACCGAGCGCGCGGGAGCGCCCGCGGGACGAAGGGGGGGGGGCGCAAGAGGGGATGAGGCGGAGGAGGAGGAGGAGGAGTAGGAGGACGATGTGGACGAGAAGGACGAGGAGGATGCGGCTCTTCTTCACCCCCCACCCACCCACCCCACTCCTCCTCATCAGCCTGCTCCTGGGCATCCTACTGCTGTTACTTCACTCGTAGGCTCTGTCTCTCTCTCTCTCTCTGCCATCCTCTCTCCATCGGAAGGCTGGAGGCCAGAAAGGGGACAGCCAGCAGGTTCTCTCTCTCTCTCTCTCTTTCTGCCTCTCTCCCTCTCTCTCCCTCTCTCTTTCTATCTCTCTCTCTCTCTCATTATCTCTCTCTCTCTCTTTCTTTCTGTCTCTCGCTCTCTCTTTGTCTCTTTCTCTCTCTCTCTCTCTCTTTCCCATAATGCGTCCATGCGTTGACCTACATGTTCGCATATGAGTACATGCACACATCTAGATCACACTATAGTATGCGCATATATGCCTCATTCTCTATCTCTCTCTCTCTCTCTCTCTTCCCCCCTCTCTCCATCCGTCTTTCTCTCTCTCTCTCTCTCTCTATTTCTCTGTTTTCATATGTATGTTTCCCTATTTCTATCTCTCTCTCTCTCTCCATCTGTCTCTTTCTCTCTTCCTCTCTCCTTTGTTTCTCCCTCTCTCTCTCTCTCGCCCCCACTCCGCCCCACCCCCACACAGATCACGAGGCGACCCCCATGCCACAAACGCGGCGTGGCACATAGAAGCCTGACATGGCGACCGGGAAACCACCGATGCCTTCCACACAGTAAAGCGACGCAAACATGGAAAGCTCGGGGTGGGAGGGGGGCAAAAAAGGGGGACAGCCAGCAGATTAGGGAAACTCAGCCTGAAACACGTTCCCTCACGAAACTGGACAACATATCTCCGAGCCCATCCCATCAAGACCTCGAGAAGAGCATGGTTATCTGGCCTCACTCGATGGCTCTCTCTCTCTCTCTCTCTCTCCCTCTCTCTCATTCTCTCTGTATGTATAATGCGTACTCGCGTGTACCCACATGTCGTATACAGGTACATACACGCATGTCGCAAAGTATAGTGTGTGTGCATACAAGTATGTATCTCTCTCTGTCCTCCTCGTTCCCGCTCGCTCTCTTTCTCTCTCCCGCGCCCTCCCTCTACACATTACGAGACGACCCCGTGCCACGAACGCCGAGCGGCACATAGAACCCTGACATGGCGGCCAAGCAATCACCGAGACCTCCCAAACAGCACAGCAACGCAAACAGCATGAGCCATCGCCAATGTCATCCGCATCGGCGTCGTCATCTTCATAATGGCCATCATGCTTATCAGCATCATCATCATCATCATCATCAGCAGCAGCATCATCATAAGCATCATCATCACCAGCATCATTATCCTCATCATCAGCATCATCATCAACCGCAGCATCATCATCAGAATCATCACCATCACCATACGTAAGCAGCAGCATCATCATCATAATCATCATCAGCAGCAGCAGCAGCATCATCGTCATTATCATCATCATCGTCATCATCATCGGCAACATCATCCGCGTCATCATCATCAACAGCATCAACATCATCATCATGATGATCATCATCATCACCGTCATCATCCACATCATCCTCGTCATGTTCATCATCCTCATCAGCATCATCAGCATCATGATCAGCATCCTCAGCTTCATCGGCATCAGTATCAGCGTCGTCAGCATCAGCAGCACCATCATCGGAATCACCATCTTCGCGATCAACAACATGATGAGCATCACCATCAGCATCATCATCATCAGCATCATCATCAGCATCATCATCGGTAGCATCACCATCACCATCATCATCATAATCATCATCATCATCACCATCAGCATCATCATCATCATCATCATCATCATCATCATCATCATCATCATCATCATCATCATCATCATCATCGGCACAAGCATCGTCATCTTCATCATCATCGGTAGCATCACCATCACCATCCTCAGTAGCATCATCATCAGCAGTAAAAGCAACAGCATCCACATTTGCCGCGCGCCCTCCGACCGCTCGGGGCAGGGTCGCGAGGGGGGCGGCCTGCTGCAGGCGCTCGTTCTCGATTGCCACGACTGGCGGGCGCGCGCGCGATTGCAGACCCCACCGCCGCAAGGGCGTTCGCGTGGAGGCCGCGGAGCGATCATCGTCGCAGCTGTGCACCTCCTCTTCCTCCTCCTCCTCCTCCCCCTCCTCCTCA
This sequence comes from Prorocentrum cordatum, assembly GCA_963575745.1. NCBI lineage: Eukaryota > Dinophyceae > Prorocentrales > Prorocentraceae > Prorocentrum > Prorocentrum cordatum. The sequence continues at coordinate 974,452 of CAUYUJ010015838.1, forward strand.
TCCTCCTCCTCATCATGCTCATCCTTATCCTCATCCTCATCATGTTCCTGATCCTGCTCCTGCTCCTGCTCCTGCTCCTCCTCCTCTTCCTTCTCATCTTGCTCCTCCTCCTACTCCTACTCCTCCGCCTCCTCCTCCTCCTTCTCCTCCCCATGTTCATCCTCCTCCTCCTCCTCCTCCTCCTCCTCCTGCTCTCTTCCTCCTCCTCCTCCTTCTCCTCCTCCTCCTCCTCCCTCCTCCTCCCCCTCCATTTCTCCTCCTCCTCCTCCTCCTGCTCCCATCCTCCTCCTCCTCCGCCTCATCCTCCTCCGCCTCCTGCTCATCTCCTCCCCCCTCCTCCTCCGCCTCCTCCTCCTCCCCTCTTCCTCCTCCTCCTCCTCCTCCTCCTCTCCTCCTCATCCTCCTCCTCCTCCCATGTTAATCCGCATCCGCATCCTGTCGCTGCTTCTGCTCCTACTCCTGCTCCTCCTCTTCCTCCTGCTCCAACGCCTCCTCCTCCTCCTCCTCCTCCTCTCTCCTGCTCCTCCTCCTCTCCTCATCCTCCTCCGCTTCCTCCTCCGCCTCTCCTCCTCTCCTCTCCTCCTCCTCCTCCTCCTCCTCCTCCTCCTCCTCCTCCTCCTCCTCCTCCTCCTCCTCCTCCTCCTCATGCTCCACCTCCTCCTTCTCCTCCACCTCCTCCTTCTTCTCCTCCACCTCCTCTTCTTCTCCTCCTGCTCATGCTCCTGCTAGTCCTCCTCCGCTTCCTCTTCCTCCTCCTCTTCCTCCTCCTCATCATCATCCTCTCTCCTCCTCGTCCTCCTCCTAATCCTCCTGTCTCTCTTCCTCCTCCTCAGCGTTAATATCCTCCTCCTTCTGCTCATCCTCATCATCATCACTCTCCTCCTCCTCCTCTTCATCCTCATGTTAGTAGTATGTTTCGCTGGCGGTGTATTAGCAGTAGCCGTGTTAGTCAGCTTATAATTCGCCATAGTAGTACTACACATTGCCTTACGAGTACTAGTATCACTACAGCTCAACAATATGAATAACACAAATGATACTGATACGGCTAATGATGCGTATCCTGATAGTAATACTGATTTTAGTAGCCTGGCTAGTGCGACTAAGCCTACTAGAATTAGCCATAGTGGAGTGCGTGTGTCAAGTACCAAGCGCATTGCTATAAACATGAGGATGCCAGTACCAATCGTAGCATGATTACAGCTTTTAGCATGCATATGACGTTTAGTAATGGTATGCTGGGTAGCCGGGGTGATATAAGTTTTCGTTGTATCGATCGTGTATGCGGCTTAGTGGTATTAGTACCAATAGTAGTAGTAATGGTACCACAAGTATGCCTGATAGGCTTCTAAACTGCCGTTGTATTATTGTTGACCCTCGTACTACTATGATCGGTAGTCTTCCCCTTATCATCATAAGTGGTCTTGTTAGTACTCGTGAAATCATTATGCGTATTCGTATTATTCGTAGTATGGGCATTATTCTTAGTAGTAGTAGTAGTAGTAGTAGTAATAGTAATAGTAGTAGTAGTACTACTACTACTCCTACTACTACTACTACTACTACTAGTATACTTCGTGATTGCATTCTTGCTGGTAATATGATTCGCCGTCTTCTCGGTATTGTTTATTCTCATTCGAATAACAGTGTGATTGTTAGCCGGGTGCGTCCTCCTTGTAATTGGTGGAACCACTATTAGTACTAAAAAACGACTAGTATATCTCCTCCTCCTCCCCCTCCTCCTCCCCATCCTATTGTGAGTACTGTTATTCGTAAAAATGTCCGCCTTTGGATTAGGTGCGTGTCTAACTATGATTACTCTTATTGGTAATGTTAGTAGTAGCCTGATGAGTCTTCTATCTTCAATAGTAATAATAATAATACTCGGCTCCCTTTCGTGATACGATTATTGGTCGTATTCGTAGTATTCGTATTCGTTTTGCTAGTATTACTCGTCTTCTTACATTTAGATATTACGATTAAAATTAAAATTAATGGTAGGAGTAGAAGTAGTAGTAGCAGTAGTAATACGATTAAAAGAAGTAGTATGATTAGTATCACGATGACTCTTGTATACGTTTTTATATTAGCACGAATCATGGTTTTCGCCTCAATATCATTCTTAGTGTTCTTCGGATTCGTCTACGTCACTGTCAATGCGTATTCCCCTTCCTCGTACTGTGCACTATTCTTCTTAGCATCAGTCGCACTATTCTTCGCGTTCGTATTCTTACTATCCGTATAATTCGCCTTCCTCTCGGCATTGATAGTATTCATCTAGGTAGTAGTGTTGTTGGTATTATTCGGATGATTCCTCTTATGCGTGGCATTAGTATTGATATGACTAGTAGTTGCTCTTAGTTACGACCATTATTACGACGAGAACTGATACCAAACATGCGAGTCCTATGAACAGTATTTATCCGCCTCCTCATCATCGTCTTCTGAATATGATTATTCGTGACAATATGTATCATTGTGTGCGATTGTTGATAGTACTCTTATTGATGGTGATATTACTTGCATTAGTCTTGGTCTTCTATTAATATTACTAATAATATGATCCAGCCTCCTGTCGTATTACTATGATTGGTCTTATTCGTATCTACGTAATGTTATTACTAATGTTTGCTTCGTAGTCTTGTTGTGGTTCCTCCCTGTCCTCCTCCTGTTCCTCCTCCTCCTCCTGTTCCTCCTCCTCCTCCTTTTCCTCCTCCTCCTCCTCCTCCCCCTCTTCCTCCTCCTCCTCCTCCTCCTCCTCCTCCTCCTCCTCCTCCTCCTCCTCTTCCTCCCTCTTCCTGTCTTTCCTCCTCCTCCACCTCCTCCTCGTCCCCGTCCTCCTTCCTCCTCTCCTCCTCCTCCTCCTCCTCCCCTCCTCTCCTCCTTACTCCTCCCCTGTTCCTCCTCCTCTTCCTCCTTCTCGTCGTCGTCGTCCTCCTTCTCCTCCTCGTCTCTTCTTCTCCTCCTCCTCCTCCTCCTCCTCCCCCCTCCCCCTCTCTCCTCTCCTCCTCCTCCCTCCTCCTCCTCCTCCTCTCATCATCATCATCAGAATCATCATCATCATCATCATCATCAGCATCATCATCAGCATCATCATCATCACCATCATCATCAGCAGCATCATCATCCTCATCGTGTTTCTGCTCCTGCTCCTGCTCCTGCTCCTGCTCCAACTCCTGCTCCTGTTCCTCCTCCTCCTCTTCCACCTCCTCTTTGCTTCCTCCTCCTCCTCCTGTTTTCTTCCTCCTCCGCTCCTTCTCCTCCTCTTCTTCCTCCGCTCTCTTTTCTGCCTTTTCCTCCTTCTCCTCCTCCTCCTCTTCTTCCTCCTCCTCCTCCTCCTCCCATTGCTCCTCCTCCTCCTCCTGCTCCTCCTCCTCCTCCTCCTCCTCCTCTTCCTGCTCCTGCTCCGCGTCCTCCTCTTCGACTTCCTCGCCCTCCCCACCCACCTCTGTTTCTTGCAAAAAGCAGCACGGGCACACAGGACCGGGAGATCTGCAAGCTCGACGCAAACATTTTGGAGATGGCTCTAGGAATCAATGGATAGGACGTATTTACTATGGCAGACCAAACTAGCGCTCGTGTTGCCCACAGCGCATTTGGCGCGCCTCCCGCCCAGATGCGCCTACAGCGTAGGAGGCACCCGGCGCAAATTCCGCACATGGCAAGACCACGATGCTGGCGAATGTAGCGCACCTGGCGAACCAGGCGCACATGGTACGACAGCCCCTAATCAAACACGATTGGCGCGCCTGGCGCAACTGTTGCACATGGCATGCGGGCCTGGCACGCCTAGTGCACCTGTTGCACATGGCGCATGTGAAGCACTTGCTTGAATCGGCGCACATGGGGGGGCACGCCCCGCACATGCCGCCTGGCAAGCCTGGCGAGCCCGGGGGGCCGTGCTGACAAGCACGCGATGATGGCGCGGAGGAATGCTAAGTGCTGTTTGGCAGGGTTCCTGAAATCTTGCAAAGGACCCCCACCCCACCCCCCACCCACTCTCATCACAGAGTGGCGCGTGCACCGCCTCTGCTGCCGAAGGATCCCAGGCGGCCATGGCGCTTCCAGAGGACCCCCGAAGTCGCCCAGGACGGCCCAGGAAAGACACCCTCCCACTCTCGGCGAACGCGAGCGGTCTCCGGGCGGTCGGCACGACGGGCGCGCGCGAAGGTCCCCGAGCGCGCTGGGGGCCGCCGCGCGCGCGGACCGCGCTGCACCTCTCAGACGGGGCGGAAGCCCGTCTGGTCGCCGATGGCGAGGCAGCGCCGCAGGTCAACCTCGGCGCAGGGTCCAGAGGGGGGGATAGGGCCGAGAGACTGCAGACGGCCGCAAGATCGCAGGAGGCGGAAAGAATAATGCGAGGCAGTCCCCCGCACTCGGCGCACGCGAGCGGTCTCCAGGCGGTCGGCGCGAGCGCGCGCGAGGGCCCCGGAGCGCGCCGGGGGCCGCCGCGCGAGCTTGCCGCGGGCGGCACCGCTCACACTGGGAGGAGGCCCGTCTGATCGTCGATGGCGAAGCACAGTGACAAGGTTTCGGCGGGCGGCCGCGAGTTGGGATGACCACGCAGAAGGGCGAGCGAAAAGGAAGGAAGCGACAGGGCGGTCGCTAGCAGCGGCGTAGAAGGCGATACGCGTTCGCGCAGGTGCAGGGAAGACAAAAAGGACTGGCGAAGCGGCGGCAGCCTGCCCATAGCGCTCCGAGCTAATGGCAAGCCGCCACTGCCCACGCCAGAAGACGCGAGGGACATCTTCCGCGGTCAGCCGGTCGACCCAGAACCCCGCGGACAGGCAGGCGCAAGGTTCCGACCCGAGCCCGCTTTGACCAGCTGGACGCTCAGAACCGAAGACAAGATGTTCTACCGAATGCGGAAGCCGCCCTGCCCGAAGGGCGTGAGCGACTCGGCGGGGCACATATGCTGAAACACCTGCCCTAACAGCCTCACGGGAGACCTGTCCGAACAGCGAGCGTGCTGAGCCGGAAAAGAAGCGACGGGTCTTCGGCGCAAGTACGGAGAGGGAGGCATCACCGCTGGATTCAAGCCGATCGTCAGGCAGGGAAAAGACACAGAGACGAGCCCTCTGGAGCTCACCAGGTCGGCAGCCCCTGAAAGTGGCGACAGCTTCGCACGTCGCAGCCCCACAGGGATGGCGAGGTCAAGCCTGAATCTGCGTCATAGCACGTCACTCGGCTGCCCCCCTAGCAGCTCTCGAAAGTGGCGACAGTTTCACGGATCGCACCCCCACAGGGATGACGAGGTCGAACCTGAATCTGCGTCATCGCACGTCACTCCGCTGGACACCCCAGCAGCTCTCGAAAGTGGCGACAGCTTCGCACATCGCAGCTCCACAGAGATGGCGAGGTCTAGTCTGAATCTGCGTAGCACGTCACTCCGCAGGACCCCCCAGCAGCCCTCGAAAGTGGCGACAGCTTCGCACATCGCAGCCCCACAGGGATGGCGAGGTCAAGCCTGAATTTGCGTCATAGCACGTCACTCGGCTGCCCCCCCCCCAGCAGCTCTCGAAAGTGGCGACAGGTTCACGGATCGCCCCCCCACAGGGATGACGAGATCGAACCTGAATCTGCGTCATCGCACGTCACTCCGCTGGACCTCCCAGCAGCTCTTCACAGTGGCGACAGTTGCGCAGATCGCAGCCCCACAGGGATGGCGAGGTCTAGTCTGAATCTGCGTAGCACGTCACTCCGCTAGACCCCCCAGCAGCCCTCGAAAGTGGCGACAGCTTCGCACATCGCAGCTCCACAGAGATGGCGAGGTCTAGTCTGAATCTGCGTAGCACTTCACTCCGCTGGACCCCCCAGCAGCCCTCGAAAGTGGCGACAGCTTCGCACATCGCAGCCCCACAGGGATGGCGAGGTCGAACCTGAATCTGCGTCATCGCACGTCATTCCGCTGGACCCCCCAGCAGCTCTCGAAAGTGGCGACAGCTTCGCACAGCGCAGCCCCACAGGGATGGCGAGGACGAACCTGAATCTGCGTATTACGTTACTCCGCTTGACCCCACAGCAGCTCTCGAAAGTGGCGACATTTGCGCAGATCGCAGCCCCACAGGGATGGCGAGGTCTAGTCTGAATCTGCGTAACACGTCACTCCGCTGGACCCCCCCAGCAGCCCTCGAAAGTGGCGACAGTTTCGCAGATCGCAGCCCTCCACCGAGCATCCAGGCAGGACGACGAGATAGGAGGCAGGGTAGCAGGCAGGAGTAGTAAGAGGCAGGCGAGAAGGAAGGAGGGAGGCGGGAGATAAAAGGTGGAGACCACGGTGCTCTGCAAAACGAATACCCAGCGCAGGAGGGTTGGGAAAAACTCAAGTGCGACTTCAACATGCGATAACAAAACTCAAGTGCAGTATAAAGACAACATAAGAATTGAGTCATGTGAGATAAAACATGCGATACAACGTGAGCAGGTGTTGTTACCGCACTTGAGCCGAGCACCGCTGGAGCGCCTCAAGTCAGATTCAGAGCGGCTTCTGGGTCGTCGGCAGGGCGGGGCGCCTCGCCTGAGCCGCAGGCCCCGACGGGCCTGGCCGGGCCAGGAGGGACCGCAACGATGATACCAAAGAGCTCTCAAGCTGTGATTGCGCAGCTTTTCCGCCTGGCTCTAGGACGCGTCTTGCGATTTCTAAAGTCGAGAGAGCCTCGGTGGCCACCACTGGCAACACGGTCACGCAACGACGCGTTCGCGCATGGCTTCAAACCTGCAGCGCCTCACGCGGACCACGTGCAACTACGAGCTGCAGGCCAGGCCAGGAGGGGCCGGGAGCGGCGGGGGCGCGAGGGGCGGAGGGCGCGGAGGCCGAGCGCCCCCCAGGCTTGCCCGCGCCCAGGGACGCCCACGGGGCGCCGACGCGGGCGCGGGCGCGGCGGCTCCTGGGCTGAAAGGAGCCCTGGACACACAAATGAATGCACACAAACAAAAAGATTCCCCATGTTTTCCCCTATTTTTTCTGGGTTTCTGTCCTCCCCCCCCCCAATCCCCACATTTAACCCATATTTTCTCTGAAAACCGAGGATTCATTGTGTCTGTGTGTTTTTTCCCCTCCTGATGGGCTCTGGACCCGCTGCGCAGCGGCGGGGGACTGGGGCGAGCACCGCTCGCAGCTCGCCCCGGGGGGGCCCCCCCTGTGAGCGCCGCCGCGGCGGCGAGCAGCCGGTGCACCCTCGGCGCGGAGAGCTGCGCGGCTCTCCTCCCTCCTCCTCCTCCTCCTCCTCCTCCTCCTCCTCCTCCTCCTCCTCCTCCTCCTCCTCCTCCTCCTCCTCCTCCTCCCTCCTCCTCCTCCTCCTCCTCCTCCTCCTCCTCCCCTCCTCCTCCTCCTCCCTCCTCCTCCTCCCCTTCCCTCCTCCTCCTCCTCCTCCTCCTCCTCCTCCTCCTCCTCCTCCTCCTCCTCCTCCTCCTCCTCCTCCTCCTCCCTCCTCCTCCCTCCTCCTCCTCCTCCTCCTCCTCCTCCTCCTCCTCCTCCTCCTGCTCCTCCTCCTCCTCCAGCGGAGGGGCCAGAAAACGTGATCCACATCGTCAAACACTGGCGAAATCAACATGCGTTTTCGCTGCCCACCCCCCCCAAAAAAAAACAATAAAACTGTCTGGCCTGGGCAGCCAGCTGACGACGGACCTCCATCTGGACTTACCGTCGGGGCCCGACCATAAGAGACCCAGCCCCGAGACCCCAGGACGTCCGTTGCTTTTCGGTGTGGGAGCGCCGCGCTTTTCCACAGCATGACCATCGAAGCCCAAGAGACCCGGGGCACCCTGGAGGCCAGCAGGGTGCGTCTTGGCCTGGGTCTCCACGGCAGGCACGGGGCCTCGGCGCACTCACGTCGAAGACTGCTGCGAGGGCGCCCGCGGCCCGCGAGCGGGCCGCGGTGCCCGCCGTCTTCGGGACGGCACCCAACCCCCCCCCCTCCGGAGAGGGGGGGGCATCGCGGCGAGAGGGGGGCCTCCTCAGCGGAGGACGCGCGCCGCGGTCGGCGCCGGCGCCCTCCTCCTCGACCTCTGCCGCCTGCTCGTGCGCGGAGTGGCAGGGGGTCGTCCACTCCGCCCCCATGGAGCGCCTCCTCCCCGTCGTCGAGGGCCCCGGTGAATCGCGACTGGGCAAGCCATCGCGCAGGGTACGGACCCCCGAGGGGCGCGGCCAGTAGGAGCGGCCGCGTGAAGCCCCGAAGTGCACCACATCCCCTGCCTTCCAGTCGGCCGGCGGGCACCGAGACTCCGGCTCCACATCCGCGACAACGGAGGCGGCAGTACTTACTCAGCGGGCGTGAAGCCGCCCCGAGCAGAGGGAGCTCGACCACCTGATAGGGGACGATCATCCCGCGGAAGCCTTCGGCTTCAGCGAGGCGGAGATCCCCCGAGGAACGAAGGGCGGAAGGCAGCGCCAGCAAGATACCCTCTGACCGAGTGTCCGCTGGGATCGCAGCGTAGCCTACATCGCCTCCGTCCAGGCGCCAGCGCTCGTACTCGGTTGGTGCTCGGCGCCGCAGCGAACGGGCGGAGGTCGGGCCAGACTGGCCCCTCGGGGATCCGGCCCAGCTCCCCAGCGGATGAAGATGCTAAAGGGGAACTGGGACACACAAATAAATACACACAAATAAAAATATCCCCCATATTTTCCTATATTTTCTGGGCTTCTGTCTTCCCCCCACCTTCCCATATTTTCCTATATTTTCTGGAGATCGCCGATTAATTGTGTATGTGTGTTTCTTTCCCTCCTGAGATGCGGCCGCCATCCCAGAGGCCCCAACTCACCTCTCGCGACCGGGCGAGGCATGCAACCCCCCTAGGGGCAATTGGACGACCCCGCCCCCGCAGTACGGCGCTAGCGAAAACGCGGCCAACTGCAAGGCCGCGGGACGTGCCAGCCGCGAAGCGGTCAGAAGCGGGCTCTCAGGAGACGACGACGATGGCGGCAGCGGTGCAGCCCCCCCCATTTTGCTGCTGCGCTGGCCGCGCGCTCCTCCCGCCGGCGTTGGCACCGCCGGGCGGGCCCCTCCTTCCGCCACGCGAAGCGGGCCTCGCCGCGGCGCCGTTAGACACCAAGGCAATGCCCAGGGTGGGCGGGCAAAAGAGGGCCCATTCGGGCCCTGGGAGGGCTTTGGGCCCCGAAGGCTTGAGCGGGAGAGAGGGAGAGAGAAGGGCAGGCAGAGGCAGGAGCAGGGAGAGAAGAAAACCCAAGCCGACTGGGGAGGGCGGGGTCCAACCGCTTAGGACAAACAACTAAGACCCCGCCCCCGCAGTACGGCGCTAGCGAAAACGCGGCCTACTGTAAGGCCGCGGGACGTGCCAGCCGCGAAGCGGTCAGAAGCGGGCTCTCAGGAGACGACGACGATGGCGGCAGCGGTGCAGCCCCCCCCATTTTGCTGCTGCGCTGGCCGCACGCTCCTCCCGCCGGCGTTGGTACCGCCGGGCGGGTCCCTCCTTCCCTCCTTCCGCCACGCGAAGCGGGCCTCGCCGCATTTGTTCTAATGATCTGGTGCTGCTGCCAGTGACCCTGCACACTGGCCGCCTGGCGGATTCTACACGCCGGCGCGCTGCGTGGGCGCCCTGATGGGCGTCACCAAAGTTGGGTGCCAGGCTCTGCGCCGCCGGCACCGTCTATACTCTGAGTCGCGCACCGCCTGGCGCATGCGCCGGCGTGCGCGCGGGGCCCAACTGGCCCTCCTGTCTGCCGACTGCCGCCAGGCAACTGATGCCGGCGCGCGCGGCTGTCCTCCGCAAGGTTAGGCCTTGGGCTCGCGCCGGTGCCTTGATTGCCGGCGGAGCCTGACCTCGGGCCAAGGCCCGAAGATGCCATCGCTGGCGCTCGGCACAGGCCGGTGCTTGGCACCCCCGTCCGCGCCGCGGCCTCCAGATCTCCCGGCCCCCCGCCCCTCCACGAGTGCACGGGGCGGGCAGGGTCCGGCCCCTGACAGAGGGGGTTCCCCGGGCCGGCCCTGGGGTGCGGGCCTGTGCCTGCGCATGAATTCTGGTGCTGTGGCCGCGCTGGGCCGTCAGATTGTCAGCTACTATGCCTTGAGCTGACGTCAGCGTGCCCGGCACGACCAGGCTTAAGGAGAGCCGGCGTGCCAGGCAGGCTTCAGCATGGCCCTGTCCAACGGCTGCAAGGGGACCCACAGTATCCCAGGCACTGGTGGGGCCCTGACGGACAGGCCTGTGCGCGTACGCTCGCGCTGAGGTATTGGCCAGTGCCGAAGGCACGGGTGGGTGTGCCCTGCGAGCGCGCGGCTGATCCGCCGGCGGCGCAGGTGGTCGGGTTACGGCACTCAAGCACGCACGGCGGGCAGGCCGGCGGCTTGGGCTGGGCGCGCGCCAGGTGTGCAAGCACCGGCGGCGCCCGCTGCGGCCCCCTCATGGGCTCTCACGCCTGGCGCTCTCGGCGCCGGCGGCAGCTCTGCTGGGGGCGCTGTCCTTCGCCGGGTTGGTCAGCGAGGAGGTGCCCCAGGCCATCTTGCCGGAGATGCCCTTCATCGGCTCGTGCGACTCCCACAGGTAGCCGTGGAACGCGTCTGACTGCCAGCGCCCGAACCGGCGCACCCGGGAGAGGTCCTCGGTCACGTGGTACAGTGCGGTCGCCCCGCCGATCCTCAGGGAATGGCTGCCGATCTCCTCCCTAGAGAGGCCGGCGGCCAGCCCCGCGACCGTCAGGAAGTGCTGCACCTCGGCCCTGCGAATCGGGGTACCTGACGCCCAGCGGAAAAGGGGCAGCCGTTCTTCGGTGCCCTTTATCCGCTGGGAAGGTGAGCCTGGAGCCGCTCCTTTACACAGCACCCACACTCGAGAGCCAGGCTTGAATCTATGTTAACTCGGAGCGTGCCTATACCATTAAATCTTGATTTAAGAGTGCTGGGGGCAGGCGGGGGTAGAGCGACAACCCTAATGAAAAGAGGCCCCACAGAATATCCGACGCAGCAGCGGGAGGAGACACACCCACAGGACAGCGAGCGGCTCGAGAGGAGGGGGCACCCTCCGAAAGTATCTGTTCGCAGCGGCGGGGCCCCGTGTGAGGCCCGAAACTTAAAAGGCCGAGAGGTTCCTGACCGTGCCTCGGCCCACGGTCGGGCCAACAAGCCTCGCGGCGAAACCCCCAGAGCCCATGCAAGCCCAGGGGGGGGCAGGGTTGGGAGCCGAAACTTTGCGCCAGGAGAAGAGGGTCAAGCACGAGAGAGAAAGCGCTAGCCCTTCTCCTAAAATACAGTTGAGGCGGCTATCTGAACGTTTAAAGGGGGCGTGTAAAAGTGTGTTTAAAAACGCGTATTTACACAGCACCCACACTCGAGAGCCAGGCTTGAATCTATGTTAACTCGGAGCGTGCCTATACCATTAAATCTTGATTTAAGAGTGCTGGGGGCAGGCGGGGGTAGAGCGACAACCCTAATGAAAAGAGGCCCCACAGAATATCCGACGCAGCAGCGGGAGGAGACACACCCACAGGACAGCGAGCGGCTCGAGAGGAGGGGGCACCCTCCGAAAGTATCTGTTCGCAGCGGCGGGGCCCCGTGTGAGGCCCGAAACTTAAAAGGCCGAGAGGTTCCTGACCGTGCCTCGGCCCACGGTCGGGCCAACAAGCCTCGCGGCGAAACCCCCAGTCCCGTCATCACTAGACTGGCACTTGTGCCTTCATGCTTCCAGCCACTGCTAGACACGAGCGCGGCACACATTCGGGAGGGGGGGAAAGGGAGATAATTTGTGTCGCTCTCACCCACCAAAAAACCTGCTTTATATTTTCCCCATATCTATCAAGTGTTCAAGGAAGACAAGTGGAGGACAGGGTGCACGCGCCCAACTCTCGAGGCTCCTGCATTCATATCAAAAGATATAGCACCCGCGAAAGGCGGGGGCCTAAAATGAGGGTGGGGGCTGCGGCAGCCTGCTCATTGCCGTCTAGCCCTGCTGCGGCCAGCCGTAGACGGGCGGCTGGTAGGCTCCGCGCCCCCGTCCGCCATGCTCTCCAGCTGCGGCAGCACGACCTCGTCGTTCTTGGCTGCCTCGAGCTCGTGCACCATGTCCCGCGCCAGCGGGGCCAGCACGGCGTCGGAGCGGTAGATGGCCTCCGCGATCTGCTGGGCCGGCCTGCGCCAGAAGGCCCGCCCCCGCTCAAGCTGCTCGGGGGTGAGCCGGCTCCGCTGCTCGATCAGCACGTGCACCTTCGTGTAGCGCTGAAGGGCCGACGTGGTCTGCCAGCGGCCCTTCCGGCGCGCCGCCTCGAGCGAGCCGCCCGCGGCGATGTAGGCCGCCGCGCCCGCGTGCCTCAGCGAGTGCGGAGGCCCGAAGTCCGCCAGGCCCGCCCTGTCGAAAGCCAGCCGCCACGCCTTCCTGTACTTGTCCTGTGAGAGCGGGAAGAGGAGGTCCCGTGGCGCCGCGCCCTTGCCGATCGCCCGCAGGATGGCCTTCGTCACCTGCCACGAGACCACGACGCCCTGGTTCGCTCCCGTCTTCACCTTCTCGCCCCGCTCTCTGCGGCCCAAGGTGAGCCCGACCTCCCCGTCGGGGCCCACCGCCACGTCCGTCTTCCTGAGGAGGCCCCAGTCCTGCTCCCTCAGCCAGCCGTCCAGCTGCAGCAGCACCGCGGCCCCCTCGCACAGCTGGCCGTGCTCAAAGAGGTCGTAGAGCACGCACCCCACGGCCTCGAACGGCACCGGCGCCCCCTCCTTCTGGAAGCCCATCCTAGACCAGGACTTCAGCGCCCTGGCAGCGACGGGGAGCCGATTGCGGTGATCCTCGAAGATGTGCATGAAGCCATTGAACAACGCAGACGCCCTGCTGAAGGGTAACTGCATCACGTAGCACATGTCCGATATGCACCCGCCGAGCGCCGCATCCCTTTCCTCGTAAGTGGAGAAGGGGAGCCCGTGCCGCTTCACGTCCAGGAGAAAGGTCCTCACCTCCTTCTCGTAGATCTGATTCGTGGCGTCGTCCACGGCGTGCACCACGAGCCTCACATTGTGATGCAGCCTGTCGCTCGGTGCCTGCTCCCAGGCCCGAGCGCCCCTCTTAGCCAGAGGGGGGGGCTTCGCCGAGGTCGCAGCGGGGCCGTCCGCTCCACGCCGCGGCATCGCCTCGCACAGCCTCAGCCCACTCATTGCCATCACCAATGCGAAGCTCCAGGCGGTCCTCGTCGGGCCCGATCTTGCAGCCGCTGAAGTAGCTCCCTCGGCACTCCACGGCCCACGTGGCCCGCCACCGTGTCCTCCGCCGCGCCTATGCCTTGACCTCTCGAGGGGCCGTCTGCCAGGTTGAGCTCGCTCGGCACCCACCTGAAGTACCCGCGGATCCTGCAGACCATCTGGATGATGCCGCCGATCCTCGCCAGGTGCAAGAGGTCCCTGGCAGACGAGCGCCCTTTCTTCAGGACGCCTAAGCTCACCAACGAGTCGGTGAAGAAAAGCACGCGGTGATTCCAGCTCTGGGACGTGCGACTGAGGTGTCGGAGCACCGCCACCACCGTCCGCAACTCCAGGACGTTGTTGTGTTCGGCGTGAGACCATCGCCCCTGAAACAGCACGTGCCACTTCCTCTCCAGCCAATGGCCCAGCAAAGGCAGGGCTGGGCCAGTCGCTCGCACGACGCGCCCGCGGTCCCCCTGCAGGCGAAGCCGGGCCCCCGCTGGCATCGAGTCCCAGTGCGGCTCGAGCTCCTGCAGAGTGGACGCGTATGCCCTGCACAACTCCAGCGGGTAAGCACAGGCCACCTGAGTCCACCGTAGCCCACCTGGTGATCGTCCTCGTAGTTCTCGGTGAGCTCGGCCAGTCCGACTGCATCGGCTCGAGGGGCACAAGCACACCCGCTGTAGCGTCGCCATCTTCTTCACGTTGGTGATGAACGTAGTTGGCTTCCTCCATTCTTCGCCATACATGCAGTAATCCACCTCCACACGGAAAACCCCCTCGAGATCCAAGAGCGCGGTCATTGGCGCGAACGCCCATATCATGCTGGTCCTGGGGTTCTCGAGGGTGAATCCAATGCCAAGGCGTAGGCAGATCTTGACCACCTCTACTGCTATCAAAGCCAAAGCGTTCCCTTCGTCGATCTTGGCCTGGTCCGTCTCCGTGCAGTCCGGCAGCCCCCATGGGTGATCGCTCGACCTCAGCGGCGGCTGCCTTGCTCTCGAAAACGTCGCGCACGGGGGGGCAACATGCACCCACCAGAACCAGCCAGTCCTCAATCTCCGTAACAGCAGCTCCAAGTTTTCTGTGACCAGTACGTCGAACTCCACGCCCCGCTGGATGCCCCAGGCCTCGCCCCACGAGTCGGTCAGCTCCCTGATCGCTTCCAGCAGGCGAGAGCTCCCAGCGAAGAGCTCCAACACCCCAGGTCGCCCCATGGTGGGAGCGGCCGGGAGGTCCTCCTCCTCGCCGATCGCCTCCTGCGCCCGCTCGATCTCGGTGTAGCTCTGCTCGGCCAAGGGTCCCCAAGCTCCCCCATCTCCTCGGGCAGCTTCCCGTCGGACGTCCTCCTCCGTGCAGTCGCAAGCCAGGGCGCCGAACCCCTCGTTGGACGCATCCGTCATATATGCTCTCGGCCACCAGCCCATCTCCAGGTTCGACTCCATGTAGACCGAGAGGGACGCGACGGCCCTCAACTCGCTCCTGACCTCCTCGGGCAAGCGGTGCGGCACAACACTCTCCTCCTCGGAGAACTCCCTCAGCCACCTGTAGGTCGCGTCCAGGATCGCAAACGAGGGGCGGAAGACCATCATGGTCCAGGTCCAGTGCCCGACCAGAGAAGCCACCGCCGCAGGTCTGAGAGCCACTTCCAACACCGCCGCCTCGGTAGCCAGCACGACCTGCTCCATCTTCTTCGGCTGGATCCTCAGCGTGTAGGGTCTCGTGGCGGCAATGCACAGGCCCAGGCCGTTCTCCATCCCTTCTCCCCAGGCCTCCTTGTGCACCGCGAGCCCCTTGCCGTTCAGAAGCTCCTTGATCATCTCCTTGTCCTCCAGGATCTTCAGCTCGCCGTCCTCGCCCTCGAGGGTGAAGCCGATGTAGTCGTCGATGTGCAACATCAGCAGGAACCTGATCGCCTCCTCCTCCGATAGGCCAAACGACGGGGTGGGCTTGCCGTAAGTCAAGCTGGGGGCCTTCAGGGACTCGAAGTTCGCCTCCAGGCAGCTGTGGGCCAAGAACACCGCCCACGCCGAGCCCATGACTAAGCTCGAAGCCCCAATACCAATGTCCTCCTCGCGCGGCTTCGGCAACGCCACGCCCTGCGCCATCCCGTACTGATACAGCTCCTGCGGCGAGACATCCTCCACCACAAAATACTCCGCCAAAAACGAACCCCAGTGCAACCGATAGAACCAGTCCGGTACGTCGCCCTGGAAGGAGAAGAGCCGCCGTCCACGCAGCACCGCCTCGTCCAGCTCCAGGAGCGCGAGGCCCGCGGGGCTGCCCAAAGGCACCCACGGGGGATCCACGAAGAGCAGGTTGACTCTTCGGCAGTCCCAGATCAGCCGAGACTTCAAGATACCACCAGTCTTGGGGTCGAAGTCCTTCGCCACCGTGAACAGCCCGACATGTTCGCGTACCCTCGTCACATATGTTATCATTCCAGCCTGCGCCATCCGCAGGGCAAGTGCCAAGCGCTCCTTCTTGCTCCGCCACGCCGGGTCCGAGTAGCTCTTCGTCGCCTCGTACTTCTCCCAGTCGACTTCCCCCGAGCCCTTTATCATCAGCTGGCTGGCCTCTGTGAGGTACCGTCCAGCGAGACTCGAGATCGCCGCCACCTCCAAGCTCTGGGTCCCCGGCGCTGGGAGCGACACCTGCTCCGCTCTCAGAGGGCACAGGTCGCCCTTCCTCAACTGCGGTGAAGCCTTCGATGCCGTAGCCGTCGTAGGCCTCGATCCCTTCGGAAAATACTCTGTCGGGCTCCCTCCCGCCAGGCGGCTCAATGCCGCCCTGCCGTCGTTGATGGTCCCCCACTTCGCCCTCGCGGCGTGAAGGTCCCAGGCTTCCGTCACCAGCCTCTTCTGCAGCGGCGTACTCGCACTCCAGTCCGTCTGGCACGTCTGCTTGTCCGTCAGGGTCGATGGATGTATCCAACCATTCGAACAGCCCGTCGCCATACTCCTGATCGCCGCTATCGTCCTCGAAGTCCGATGCCAGGTTGTCCTCAGCTCCTTCTCGGACAGGCTCGAACTCGACCTCCTCGACTGTAGTGGGAACGGAAGCCCAGGCAGACTCCTCAGGGGATCCCTCTCTCTCGCATCCTTCTCCCCAGTAGGCATCTGGGACCACCGAGCGACCTGCGCTCCGACGCACGGGAAAGCCAGCTCGCCACAGAACGGCGCGAGGCTCTAAGTACAAGAAAGGCCTCGACGCTCCGACGCCGCCGTGGAAGACCCCACAACCGATCGTCAGGAAGCTCACCAGCCCGATGTAGCACCACCACCCGAAAGACGTGTCCAGCAAGAAGCTCGGCACGAAAGCGGCTCGCCGCCGCGGCCGTGGTAGAGGGGATTGACCCCTCAGGCCTTGGCCAGAGCACACCACGATAGCTCCGGCCGCAACCTATTCGTCTTCGCCGGCGGGCTGCCCCGAGCGCACCTCACCCAGGTGCTTGCTGAGGATCGCCCGCCGCCTGAGCTTCTCCAGCACCTCGTCGTCGGCCCCCCTGTTCTCGCTGTTGGGGTCCCCGTCGAGGCGCAGGTACTCCTCCGCCAGACTCCAATCGACCTTGGAGCGCCACTTGCCGCCGTGCTGCGCCTTCGGCCTCTGCCAGTCGCTCTTGCACTGCACCCGCTCGTAGGCCTTCCAGATCGAGTACAGGCGCAAGCAGGTCACCTCCGCGGCCTGCGAGTTGATCAGCTCGTCGTACTGCCCCTGGCTCATCATCCTGTCAAGGACCAGCGCCAGCATGTTCAGCTCCTGCGCGATGCCTGCACCCTGCAGCTCCTTGGAGCGGAGCCACTCCTGCGTCTCCACGCGGGCGCTCCGCCCGCCCTTGTAGAGCCTCGCCAGCACCGTCGGCGCCACGCGGGCCTTGATCCCACCCACGGGGGAGCCTGCCACGCGGCGGTACTTCTCCAGCGTCGTCAGCAAGCTCTCCTTCGGGTTCCGCGACTCCTCCTTCAGCTGAACGATCTGGTCCTTCAAGGGGTCGTCGAGCTCGCCCAGGTCACCGACCTTCTCCCAGGATGCTGCGCTCGAACTCGGCGTAGGCGATCCTGCCTGCGCCCGGGTGCTCGAGCCCGAGTCACGCTGCACCAGCTCCTCGTGCTCCGTCAACTTCTTGATGAACGCATCCACCTCGGCCGTGCTGGGCTCGTCTCCTCTGGACGGCGGCGGCCCCGCGGGGGGCGGAGGAGGCGGGCCTGGCTCCGACGCCAGAGCCCCACCGCCGCAGGCCGGGCCTGCTCCCGCGCCGCCCCCGACGTCCAGCCTCGACTTCAGCACACCCACCGCGTCGGCCAAGTCAGACTGCCCCCGAGCCAACTCCGCGAACAGGGTCTTGGTGTCCCGCTCGTCCCCACTCACATCACTCACGTCCTCGCCAGCGTGCACGGACCCGCCGTCCGAGTCCGAGCCCGAGTCGCTGTCCGAGTCGCCCTCCTTTCGGCAGGAACACCCGTATGTCCAGACCGCGTAGATCCCGATGAGGACACAGCCCAGGTACGCCGCGCCCAGCTCGAGGTCGCCCGACTCGCACAGCTCACCCACGAACTCGCGGAAGTTGTCCAGGTCCTCGATCGCCTGCATCCCCGCGGAGATGGTGTGGTACCCTGCGGCGAAGAAGGACCCGAGATGCAGCCAACGCCACAACCTCCAGCCCACGAAGAACGCCGCCGCAGCACCGCCCCACGTCTTGTGGGCCCACGCCGTCACCACGGTGGTCACGAGCCCCATGCCGAACCAGGACGCCACCTTGGCCTTCGAGCTCGCCTTCTTGCCCTTCGTCAAGTTAGCCTTAGCGCTCTCGGCGCCAGCCTGTCCCAGCTCGTGGCGCACAATGAGCCGCTCCGCGGCTATGATCGCCTGCTCCCTCTCCTTCTCGCTCAGCCCTGGGTGCTCGGTCCAAGTCACTCCCTTCTTCGGGCGCGGCAGCATCCGCGCCTTGTCCCGAAGGTTGATGATCTGCACCCGCTTGGCGGGGTCGATCGCGGTCCACGCCAGCGAAGTCCCTGGGCCGACGCGGCTCACGAGCAGCATCACCACCCCCGTGTTCCCCCCCTGCGTCTGGACGTAGACGCGGTTCCACCTGCTCCACGGCGCCATGAACCCCGCTGGCGACCCTGTCCACTCGGCGCCCCCCGCGAGGTCGAGGGGCTCGACGAGGACCTCCTCGGCCTCCCTCTGGCGGCCGCCGAAGAACTCCAGCAGCCCGTCCAGCTCGCAGAGGGCGAGCGCCGTCACCAGCAGCCAGCCGGGACGCCCGATGGCCGGCGTCGTGGCGGCGCCCGAGCCTGTCGGGCTCGGGGCGAGCAGGGGCTGGAAGCTACCCCTCTCTGAAGGCTCGAGCGCGGGCCTCGCCCGCGAAACCCACGCCTCGAGCCGAAACTTGAGCCAGGAGAAGAGGGTCAAGCACGAGAGAGAAAGCGCTAGCCCTTCTCCTAAAATACAGTTGAGGCGGCTATCTGAACGTTTAAAGGGGGTGTGTAAAAGTGTGTTTAAAAACGCGTAATCGCCGCGATCGGGCAGAGCGTCGTGCCGGCGCGGTAGTGGTTCCTCACCGCCCCGACGTTGAGCTGGTCCGTCTTGCTGCCCTTGATGTAGATCACCATCTCGTCGGCGTCCTGGAAGCTGGGCACTCGCTTCCCGTCCTTCCTGGGCTCTACGTCCTCCCCGCGCAGCACGCGCTCGAAGGACCACGAGCACCCGTCCTGGAGGAGGTACTCTGAAGCCCTCAGGAGGAAGAAGAACGCTGTCACAATGGCCGCCCAGATGACCACCGCGTCCTCCTCGGGGAGCTTGGCTTCTTAAGCTGGAGAAAACCCCGGAGCCACTCGAGCATGGCTGGCGTGACGGGCTTCTTCCGCTTGGTCTCGGGCCCCTGCCAGCGTTTTAGCCCTGCCAGGGTGCTCCAAAGGCGACCTCTGTGGAGCAATGGATCCGAGTAGCCGGCCACCAGGTGGGCGTAGCGCACCGCGAAGAGCTTCTGCTTGATGGTCCCCTCGGTCCTCCCAACGACCCGCGCTAGGAGGACGGCGAAGTTGATGAGCGCCTCCTCGTCGGCCAGGCGCTCCTCGCGATCGCGTCCTGGGAGCCAAGGGCTAAGCCCCTGCGCCTGGCGCACAGCTACCCAGAGCCGCCATCCTCCCTCGTAACCTGCCCTCGTGCCTTCGCTTAGTTTCTGCAGCATGGCCTCCATCTTCTGCTGCGCGAACCAGCCGGCGTAGTTGGCCCCGCCTGGCTCAGCACGGCCGGCGGGGGCGAGCTCCTTCCCGGGGTGGTTGCTCTTCCGCGCTACGCCCAGCGCCTGTGGCTTCACCAGGTTGATCGCTGGCATCTCTTTGGCACGTCGGGGGCTCTTTTTACGGGGGCTCTTCGAGCGAGTCACACTCTTGTCCAGCTTGACCTTCTCTGCGGCCAGAGCTTCGCGGGGTCCGATGAGCGTGTCCTCGCCGATCATCTTGAAGCGGACTGCTTGGGCACGCCTGCGATTCTTGCGCATCTCGTCCGTAAGCGCCCCTCCTGCCCTCGCCTCGTCCTCCGCTGCCAGCGCTAGTGCGGGCTGATCTGGTGCCTGTGCCCAAGCGCGGAACCAGCGCTTGGTAGCATCCCACGCGGCCTGTTCCTCTGGATCATGGCATACTCCGGCACGCTGCGTGCTGGTACTGTCGAGTGCTTCCGCCACCGCGGCCAGCACCGCCTCCGCGGCCCTCGGTGGGAGCGCCCTGGCTGCGCCCTTCAAGAGCTCGTCCTCCGTGGAGCCCTGGGTCCGCAGGTGGGTCCACTCGTCGTCGGTCCCTCCCTGTACTCGCCAGACCTCTTGGGGCGCCAGGGCACGGACCGTGCCCCCGCCTCCCCCGGCGACTCGGAGGAGCGTTGCTCCGGGTCCTTGGGGTTCTGCCCCCGGCCAACGGACGGTGCCCACCGGCCCCTCTTCACTGTAGATCAGGTGCTTCACTCCATCCTTCTTGAGGTGCCCGACCGGCTTGAGGAGGAGGGGGTCGCTGGTGGACTGGATGCGGGGGCCCCACGACACCTTGCCCTGCTGGTCGAGCCAGGGGTGGTCCTTTCCCTTGTCCAAGAGCGGCTTGACGCTGGCAGCTCGCGAGCAGGCCGGCGGCATGTTAATGCACGCCAGGCCCACCCCCGTTTTCCGACGCCCGCCCGTGAGCACCTGCCTGGTCCGCGTGGTGGCATCCCCATGGTGCGTGCAGACCACCTCAAACTTCGAGATCATGTAGCCCAACTGCTTGAGTGCCTTCTCGAACCTGGCCGTATCCACCCCGGTCGGGGCGTCCACGACCACCACTTCAGGGCTCTCACGGGTCGCTGCAACGAGGAAGGCCTCCATCTCTCTGCCCTTGGGGTCCAGAGACAGCGACGCCATGAGCCATCCTGCTTTATGGTTCTCCTCGGGTTCTGAGCCACCGAGGCGCTTGAGGGCTTTCGTGCGCGGGTTGATGAGGCCCCCCACTTCTCTGCCCAATTTCCCGCGGAGCGGGAGAGGTCTCGACAGCCCATGCCCCCGTTGAAGTGCTCGGTGTCGGAGGGCAGCCTCGGCCACGGGGCCCGTCTCTCCTGGGAGTCTGAGAAGGCGCTCCTTGGCGCCCTCCAGTATCTGGCCCCAGGCTGCGGGGGGCTCGAGGCGCTTCCAGCCTGAAGTGGCCAGCGTGTCGTGAACCTTCTTGACCTCCTCGCGAGTGAGCCAATCGGCCACTTCGTTGTGGTAAGTCCTGACAAAGAAGGAGACGATGCGGCACCCGTGCATGGCTTCGATCCTCTCCACCAAGCGGATCAGGTGGCGGGCGAGGGCGTTCTTGGGGCTTCTCTTGGTAAGCCATGCCTTCACATTCTGGTTGTCTGTGACGTAGAACACCAGCTCGCCTTCCCACTTCGAACCCTGCTTCGTGGCCAACGCGACCACCGCCAACAGCTCGACCACCGCGATGATCCAGTCCTCTTCGCTGCTCTCGCCCCCGACCGCTTGACTCAGGGCCTCGAGCAGGGGCCCAGCGTCCGCGGCCATGTACTCTGGCGTCGGCGTGGCTCCTCCTGCGGTTGCGCTCCCCCAGTCGATGGCGCCGATCGAGGAAGTGGTGGCATCGCCACCGGTCCACCGCGTGGTGCGCGCTGTTCCCGGCAGTGCGAGGCGTTCGCGCACTGAAAGGGCCTGCGTGAAGCTAGCCTGGAAGGTCGTGCTCCAAGCTTCGGGGACGTCGAAGAGCATCCTCAGAAAGCCCACAGACGCGTCCCACTCCTCCCAGGCGAGCTCGACCTCTTCGGGCGTACCCTTCGGCTCTGCCCAGCTCGTCCCGCTGCTCAGGAGCCGGTCCAGGGCAGGTAGCTCGGGGCGGAGGGCAGGCTGCGCCGAAGCCCAGAACTGGGCACAACCTCGCAGCTCTTGTGCGACCTTCAGGGGGACCCGCCTTGATCCCCTAAGCTCCGGGAGGGCGAGCGAGTACTGGGCCTTGATGCACTTGGGCTCTGGGAGCCTAACCACCTTCGTGTCGAAGTTCATGTGGAGGCCCCAGATCAGCTGCTCTGCTGCAAATTCCCCCTCGACGTCCAGCTTCTCCTCCTTGACTGCGTCCGGGCCCCAAACCCGCTCCATGGCCCCGTCGAGCTCCTCGGCCGAGAGCCAGGGTTGGAGACCCACCAGCGGTTCGAGGGCGACCCCGTCGTCCATCAGCCACTTGGAGGCGTACTTGACGGCATCGTTGATCCTGGGCACCGGCGGCTTCCTCCTCTCGTGCTCGATCTTGGCCGCCCAGGCGAACGCCATGTACTCGCCGGGGCTGCCGGCCCAGCCGAAGACCAGCACGCCGTGGATCAGGATGACTCGTCCTGGCACCCCGACCTCCTTGCCCGGGAGCGTCGTCCCGAACTCTGGCACTGCCGCTGGCTCCAGGTGGTACCACTTGAAGGCCCTGGCCACGTCGCGCTTTGCGACCACATGTTGAACGCCCGGGTGCCTTGCCTCCCACCAGAGGCTGAGCCGAGCAAGCCCCCTGTGGAGGGGCTGCTTAGCTGGTGGGTGCTGCTCCTTCGGGGGGAAGGCGTTGGCCGCGCGCATGTCGTGGATCGGCCGGCCCTCCTTCGAGATGGTCCGATCCGGCAACATCTTGGGGGCCCTCCCGCTGGGCGACTCGACCAACGCCGAGGCGGTGAGCACATCCTCGACCTCGTCCGAGGCCCAGAGGACGACACCGTAGCGGCTGTCCTTCCAGGCTTTCTCGAACATCTCCAGCGCGTGGTCCACCGCCGAAGAGTGCGACTTGACCTGCGTGCGCGCCCGCTCCTCCGCGCGCCGCACAGGTACCCCCTCGGTGGCCATTGCCCGGAGGTAGGCGGCGCGACGCGGGTCCAAGGACTTCTGCGCGTCTTCCTGGAGCACACCGCTCAACGGGTTCCCGTGGATCTCCTCCCGCGCGTGCTTCAGCAGCTCGGCAGCTCTCTCTATGCTGCCGGCGAGGCGGAGGAGTGAGTTGCCCCGCTTCACTACCTCCGGCACCTTCTCGGGCTGGAAGGTGGGGTGGTCCGCGCACCACTTGACGTAAGCGCGCGCCTCCTCCTGCGCCTCCCCTCCGCTTGGGGCCGCCGGCGCCTCCCCCAAAGGGGGCCCCCCACAGCGGCCTCCCCGCGGGGGAGACGGCCAGGGGGGTGGCATCATCGGCGGCATCCCTGGCGGTCTGCAGATCTGCCCTGGGAGCAGTGGGCGCCACCCCGGCGGCCTCAGCAGTGGCCTGACTGCGTGGGCCGGGGGCGCGAGTGGCCCTGCTGGCTCGTCCTGGCGAGGCTTGGGCTGCGAGGGCTTCCCCTTGGAGGTGGCCCGCAGCTGGGCCCCCAACGATCTTGGCCTGGGCCTGGGCGTGGGCGCCTCCTCGGGAGTTCCTGCGCTGCCAGCGTCTGCCCTCCCAGTAGGTGGGTCTCCGCCAGAGGTTGTCGACCTACCTGCGGCCCGCCTGGCTGCTTCCACGACCGTCTCTGCTGAGCGGCTTCGCCTCGTCGGTGCTGCCTTCTGGGGGATTGTGGTGGGTAGTCTGCTCTTCTGATGCCGGGCTGGGTCTGAGGGGGCCTCCAGGGCCTCTGGCGGCGGCGGTGCGCCCGGCGGGCGCCTTGCGCCCGCGGTGGGCGCAGGGCCTCCGCTGCCGCTCGCCCCAGGGGAGCTCTGAAAGGGCTCCTCCCTGCTCCGCCTGGCTGCTTCTGCTTGCCCAGGCCAGAGGCTCAGAGGATCTGGGTCCTCTGGGATGGGTGGGGCTGGTCCCTCCTTGGTCCTCGCGTACGGCTTCTCCACTGCCTCGTCCTCCGAACTCTCGGCGGAGTCCGCGTCGTCGCTCGGAGGTTCCTCCTCCGCCTTTTCGTGCACGATCCGCTGGCGCTTCTTCGCGGGGATGTCGCCCAGCTCCCCTGCCTTCACCATCTTGCGGGTCAGCCTTTCGAGGATGTCGACGTACTCGCTCGCGATCTCGCCCTGCTCCTCGTAGGGGGTACCGGTCCAGCTCCGCGGCAGATCCTCGAACATGGAGCTGATGCCCTCGATCAGGAGTTCGCGGGCTTTCCTCCTCCGATCTGGTCCTGTGGGATCGTTGGCCGGGACCCCGAGTAGGTTGTTCAGGATGCATTCCGCTTCGTGGCACTTGTTCTCCCCATCCAGGATGGCCGAGGGCAGGGGGGTCTCGTCCTCCCAGGCTGGATCAAGCGGGGTAGCCGCGCTCTGCCCGCTGGGGGGCTCCGAGCTGGCCCGGCGGGGATGCCCGGCTCGCGCCTGCTCTGCTTCGCGCGTGCCGGCATCCCTCGCACGACGGGCCCTGCGGCGCTCCTTTGCCTCTGCCAGTTGTATCTGCAGCTCCTTGATGCGCTTCTCCTCCTCCTCCAAGACACCTACCTCGGCGGCTCTGGCGGCTTCGAGCTTTCTCCTTATGCTTTCCAGCATGATGCTGTCGGCTGAGCTGCCGCCGCTGCTGGACCCCCCGGCGGGGGCCTCGCGGCTCTGCCTCTGGAGTGCCTGAGCAGCGGCCAGCTGGAAACGCTTTCCTCCCGAGTGTGGTGGGGGAGTCCGCCTGTTCCAGACGACGCCAAGCTCCGGGCTGCCAAAGCCCTGGGAGCTGGCTCGGTCGGCGATCCTCAGCGTGACGCTGCGGTGGGAAGCGGGGGTGGCCTCGTCGCGGTGCCGCGGCGCCTCCTCGCGCTCCTCGTCCACAGCCTTCTTGATCCAGCGCGGTGCCCAGGTCGCCCAGTTCCCGATCTCTTCTCCCCCGATCCAGAGGATGAGGCGTTCCCCGGGTTCGACTCGATCATCGTCTTCCAAAGGCGGTCCTTCTGCTCCTGCGGTGTCTCCTTCGTCAGTGTAGACGAACAGGCGAAGCTCCTCGGGGCTAAGGACGTCGTCGCGCAGCCACCTGCAGGTCATAAGGACGCCCTGGAGCTCGCGCGTGTACATGGGGGCTCCGGGGATTGGTATCCATCGGTCCCCTCGCTGCGGGAGAAGCACCTTGACCGGCTCGTCAGCTTGCTGCTCGGCTTGCCTGGACTTCTTGACCCTCCTGGGTGGTTCCTTCTCCTCCTCTTCCTCCTCCTCTTCTCCTTCGTCTCCCCCAGGATCGTCGCCTCCACCGTCTCCTCCAGGGCCTGGTGGCGGCGCTCCTCGGTCGGGGTCTCTCTTCCTCGCCTTGTTGCGCTCCCACCCTCCCCTCTTCTTGCCCCTGTTCACGCACTGCCATCCCTTGGGCCCTGCTGGATGGTCTTCCTCCACCTCTTTCTCCATGACTGGCACGTCTTGGAGGCGAAAAAGAGGGGGGGGTCCGCCAGGTGAACCTTGTCGCCGGCCCCCGCCGCCATCTTGTCCCCGGCCCTCGTCGCGACGATGGGCTCGAGCTTCTTCAGGAGCTTCGCAGGGGGGGCCCCCGCCCCCGCAGCCTTGACGACCTCGGCCCAGGCAGCGCACAGCTTCGTCGGGCACTGGCCCGCGTAGCGGGTGCGTCGTAGTCCACGCTGACCGACCTGGAAGCCGAGGGTGTTCAACTCCTCCCGCAGGGCCTTGGCCAGAGGGGGAGCCCCGCTGGGGATGCGCCCTCCACCGTTCAGGTGTGGGGGGGACCGGTGTGAGATCTTGGCCACGAAATTGTTGGCCTGGTCGCGCCCGTAGTACAAGGCCATGGTGCCCTCTGGGAGGTCCTCGAAGGCCTGCCCAGTGCGCGGTTCGACCCGGCTCCAGTGGAAGTTCTCGGGCCCCAGCTTGCCAACGAGATCGTTCAGGGGGCGCAGCAGCTCGGGTCCGAGCTGCGGAGTCTCCATGGCTTTGGCGTCCACGGCGAGACCCTGGGCGTGCACGCCCGCGAGGGCCAGCCGATTGGTCAGGCTCAGGATGTCCTTCTGCTCAGACAGGCTGAACGTGGGCCCGGAGGAGTTGTAGTGGTCGATCTGGGTCTGGGTCAGGTCGTAGGGGAGAGGCCCTTCCAGGGCAACGTGCTCGTGCTGATTGGTGCAGCGCCTAGCCAGAGAGAGCGCCCAGGGGTAGAGACCCTTCGAGACCATCCAGAACGTCAGCTTGCGGTGCCGCTTCGCGGGCTCCTCTGGGGGCCCCAGTCCCCACTCGCACATGGCGACAGAGATGATTCGTGCCCCTGTGCGC
Organism: Prorocentrum cordatum; assembly: GCA_963575745.1. NCBI lineage: Eukaryota > Dinophyceae > Prorocentrales > Prorocentraceae > Prorocentrum > Prorocentrum cordatum. Next base: position 1,000,198 of record CAUYUJ010015838.1, read on the forward strand.
TTCTGCAGCTGCTTGATCCTGGCCCGGTCCCAAATCTTCGGGTAGCGCCCATCGCTGGCCGTGTTCTCGAGCATCCACTCCCGATCGTTGGCGTCGAGGCGCTCGCAGAGGTCGGCGGCGAAGTCTGTCATGATGTTGCTCTCGATCTCCGCCTGGACCGTCCCGTCGCCGTCCGGGTGCTCGAACGAGTGAGTCCCGCCGTTCTTGAGGCACCAGGCCGTGTGGGTTGCACATGGTGGGGCCAGTTGGTAGACGTTCGCCTCATCGGGCCCCGGCGCGGCTCCAGCGTCCAGAAGGAGCCGTTCTCGCACCTGGGGGTCGAGGATGTTGTGCTCCTCCAGGGGCCCGGCCTGGGCCAAAGGATCCAGGAAGTACTCGACGGACGGGGCCGTCTGGAGTCCAGCGTCTCGCATCGCCTTTGTCCAGTTCCCAGTACCCGCGAAGATCTCGCGGGTGCGGATGCCCCACGCGAAGGCCGGTCTGCGCAGGAGGGGCGCGAGGCCGGAGAAGTCCTCCTCCTCGAGCTCCTGGTTCCCGACGGCGCCTTCACGTGTGGGGAGCTGAGCCTGTTGCATACGCTTGCAGTGCATGCAGGGAGGCGGCCGGCTGGGTATCACGGGCCCCGCAACTTCCTCCGACCCCAGGTACATCTCCCAGCCCACCGTGAGCAGCTCGCGGACGGGCTTCCCAGCGAGTGTCCAGGTCTTGAGGATCTCCCCAAGGGCCCGGCCCCGCTTGTTGGGTCCCTGGCTGCCGATGGCCGGCGGCCGGAGCACCCTCATGTGGCCTCGGTGGATCATGACGTGGACCTCCCTCTCGCTGGTCTGCGTCGGCAGGACGGAGTCGATCTCGAGCTGGTTCCAGCGGTTGATCCTCCGGACCCGGACGGTGGTCGTGTTGAGGGCACTCAGTGGGAAGACCGCGATACACCTGAAGTCCTTGTCGTGGTGCGGGTGCTGGACGTCGTGGCAGCGCATCCTGAGCTCGGCTTCACGCGGTGAGACGAAAAGGGGCGCGCCCCCCAGTGCGGCGGAGGCGGTGGTGGCACCATCCCACAACTCTCGGCGGAGCTGAGCAGCCAGGGCCTTCACGGCAGGCGCGTCAGGCACCTTGTCCTCCCAGAGCAGGGCGGCTGCGATGTGGAGCACCAGGCACTGTCGAAGCTCCGCGTCACCCTCCTTGAGGCCGAGTCGGGTGCGCATCTCTTCATCAGGTTGAAGCTCGTCCTGGAAGTCGAGGTAGTCCCATTCCTGGTCCTGCACCGTGAGCTTCCCGCGGCCCACCCCAGCGTCTTCGTCCCAGGCGGCACCTCCGATGCTGAGGTCCTGCGTGCTGCTCCTCCCCGCCTTCGATCCAAACTTGTCGAGAGCTCGTCCCGCTTCCTCGGCGAGGGCCGGCCCCCCGTCACGGGTTGCCTCCAAGAGTATCTCCTCCAGGCTCAGGGAGCTGCCTTCTGAGCGGGCGCGTGCGAGCCTGGCCAGGACGCGCGAGTGCAGGTAGTCGCTGATGTCGCCCAGGGTCGCGAGGGTCCCGTCCTCCAAGATCTTCTCGATGATGTTCCATCTCTGGAGGGCGGCTGGGTGCGTCGTTTCGCCAGCCCCCTCCACCGCGGGCGCGTGGGCGTGGGCGTCCAGCAGCCAGTCCTCCCCAGGGCCCTGAACTGCCTGTCTGAGCTCCTCCTCGAGGGCGGTGGTCTGGATCTCGTCGAAGGCGGCAGGGGGGGGCCAGACAGCCGGCGAGCCTCCCGCTCGGCTGCCACCCGAAGCTGCCCCGGGGCCTTCCCCGGCACCTCCGCCAGCCCTTTCGCTGTCCGCTTCGGCCTTGGCCTGGGCTCGAAACTGAGCCACCCGCCCGTCGACCGAAGCGGGGTCGACCTTAGCTCCCGACTTCAGGCCGCCGCGCCTGATGAGCTGCGCCTGCGCGGTCCAGTCAAGGCTGCCGAGCCCCTTGATGGCCTCGTGGGAGTGGGCGCAGGCCCCCGCCGCCTTGGGGCAGCCGGCCCAGGTGCAGGCATCCCAGCAAATGACCTTCCCGTTCTTGTCACGGGGGGCATGCTTGACCGAGCGCCCGATCTCGCTGGAGGTCAGCGCCTTGCCCGCTGGGTAGGCCCGGGCGGCGGGCCGTTTCTTGGCAGCAGCCTTCTTGACGGCGGCCCCTGCCTTTCCTGTGCCTGGCACAGCTCCTGCGGAGGCCTCTGGATCGGCTGGGGCATGTTCGTCGGCTTTCCCGGCCTTGGGGGTCCTCGAGGGGCCAGCATGGAGATTCTGGTGGAGGAACCTCTGCAGCCGCCGGGCCTGGCGTGGGACGCACACCACCTGGCAGTACCCGTCCGGCGCGTCGAGGTCGCAGACGTTCGGGAACGTTAGCCACGCACTTCCGGACGGCCCCGTAGGAGCGAGGGCGATGGTCTTGATGTCCACTCGGCGCGGGCTGGTGAGGCCCAGGATGCGACATACCTCCCTCCGCTTCTCCCGAAGCTGTTCGCACCAGGTGGCGGCAAGCTCTTCCCAAAGGCTGTACACGTAGTCAGCGGGAAGGGCCACGTCGTCCTCCTCGTAGGCGAGGCGCAGGGTCTCCAGGGCCCGGCGCCTCTCTGGCTCGTGCATGCGCCCGTAGACCAGCCCGAAGACGGTGATAGCGTTCTCGGCCTGCCTTACCCACTGGGAGAAGACGACTGGATGCCGGGGGCGCGGTTCGAGCTTGCACGTGGTGGGCATGGTGTAGGCGTCGAACACCTCCGCTTTGCAATGGGGAAAGTCAGCCACTGAGATCGACCATTCGGCCAGATCCTTGTGGCCCCGTCCTCCCCAACAGAAGGCGGCAATGCCGTACGCCATCCTGTTCGTCACCGTCGTTGGCCAGTTCACCGCCTGCATCACGTGCTTCGCGTGCTCGCAGGCTCGTTCGAGGCCATGGAACAACTCCCGCCCGGTCAGAGTGCCGCAGACCTCCATGTCAAGGGTGTCGCAGCCCCGTGCCAGGTACACGTCCAACTCTTCGGCGCGCCCGATGGCACCGAGGGCGCCCCGCTGCGCCACCTTCTCCTCCTCGCCGGACCTGCGGAGGCTGTCCACCGCGTGCAGCAGCCGCATGTTGTCCAGATGCTGCTGCTCTTGGCCGTTCTGGAGGACTTGTGCGTAGGTGGTGAAGGCGGCCGATGGTTCGCCCTGTCCAGCTCCCGCTGCATACCTACGATCAGGTTGCCCAGGGGTTTTGACCAGTCCTCCATGTCCGTAGGCGCTCCGGTTGGTGAACATCTGCCCGAGGTTCGGGACGAGGCCGGGCATCAGGCCCGGGGGGGGAAGACGAGTGGCTCCCGGCACGCGCACGCCAGGCGGGGTGGCCGGCGGCGGCGGGGGTGGGGCACTCGCTGCTGCGTCTAGCCCAGGGGGGGCCCCAGGTTGACTGGGCCCCTGGCTGGTGTCGGGCCTGCGCTCGGCGTCCAGCTTCAAGAGACTGTTGGCGAGCGGCGGGTTCACACCCTCGTCTTTTTCGGCTCGAACACGCTCCAGCGTTTTCTCCCACCTGTCGATGTGCACCTGGTACTTGGCCCGCTCTTCGACTCCGCTACTGCGCATGAGGCGCTGGGTGTACTTGATGAGATGCTCCAAGACCACGGCGACGTCTTCGTCGTACCCGGCTGCCACGCTCTGCAACGCCGAGGCGTCGTCCGACCCCTCCTCATGGGCCGCGAGGTACAGCCCCAGCATGGCCTCCCCGGTGCTCTCCTCTTCGACAGCCTTCCCTGCGGGGCTGCGGGAAGAGCGGCGGGGGGCTGAGGGGGCTTGGTCACCCTCTTCGCCCAGGCCCCACCCGACGCCAAAGGGGGGCTTGGGAGAGCTGCTGCGGTCAAGCCTCGCCCAGTGCTTCTTGAGCTGCGCGCCATTCTCGTCCGAGGCGGGCTGCGGCACGCCCGGGGCGTCACCAGGGATACCCGCTGGATGTCCGTATACAAGCAAATCCCCACGGGCCCGGAGCTGAGCCCACTGGGGGCGGCTGATCCTCTTGGTTTTCCCACCCACGGGGACCCCGTTCCAAGGGCGCAGCTTCTCCCACATGGCGTGGCTCGCGACGGCGCCGTGCGCCCCGATCCCCATCTCCTGCAGCTCCGAGTGGAGGATGATGCAATAGCTCTTCGAGGTAGCCGGCGGGGAGCTTGCCCTGGTCGCTGGCGACGGGGGCATACTCGATCCCCGCTGTCTTGAGGGTGAAGCAAATGTTCTCCTGGCCCTCTGCAGAGTGGTCCTTGCAGCGCGGCTCCTCTACGTCTACCACGGTCGCGCTGCCATCTCCAGCGGGCCCTCCTCCGGGCCTGGATCCCCCCAAGAATATGACCCACTGCGGGCCAGCGGCCCAATGCACCCGCACACGCAATACGAGGTGGTCACCTTGCTCGGCTTCCTCGTCCGGGGCAGGGCTGGCATCCCGCGGGAGAGGTGCTCTCGGGGAAGGCGACGCTTCAAACCGAACACCAGCAGGTGGACCTCGTGGCGAGGCTGGTGCGTCGCGCGGACGTAGTCCAGGGGCTGTGTGCCCGCGGTGGCTCTCGGGTCCTCGGACTCCGTCTGCAGGGGGAGTTGCAGCGGCTGGCGCGCCCTGCTCGCGCGCCCTTGGGCTGCGACTGCGGACTGCCCGGCGCCTCAGGCCCAGGCTCGAGAGGAAACCGCGGCTCTGAGCTGCTGCAGCTGCCTGCACTGCCCTGCTTCCCCCCCCGCCCAAGTGAAGGAGGCAAAGTGGCACGCCTTCTGCGTTGCCGACCGCCTGGCGGTAACAAGTCACTTGCGAACACTTGTCACGATACCGAGAGGCTCGGTAGGCCTGCGCATGATGAGCGCAGAGGTGGGCGAAAGAGTTCCGCCCATCACTGGGAGGCGGGAGGTCTGACGCCTGTCCGCCCTCGAAGAGCAGGGTGGTCGGCTCGGCCTCCGCGGCGTCGCGGCAACCGTCCGGAGCCAGGGGGCGGGCACCACCGCGAAGTACGATGCCCACCCGAACGGCCTCGCATGGTTTGTCCTCTGTCTCCACCTCCGACTCTGATTCCTGATCGAGGACCTCTGCGATGCTCTCTGCAACGCCTGGCTCCGCAGCGCCTGTCTTGCGACGGCGGCGTCGCCGGCGGCAGAAGGAGCAACCGCAGGAGAGGATGCAGTAGATGAACACAATGATCTTCCAGGTACCTCTCCCCAGATCGGCGAAGGTCCGCCAACGCAGGAAGATGCCGCGGCAGGAGGTGAACTTGGCACGGGAACCGATGTCCACAATCGCCTCGGAATCCAGCGCGGCATATTCTTTGCAATGGACCTCCCCAGGCTGGTCTCGGCAGACCATGCTGCGGCACAGGTGGATGGAGCGGCCCTCAAGCGTCTCCAACTTCTGGCGAAGCACGCGTGAGCTCGCACCTTTCACGCTCAGGTAGTCTATCCAAAGGCCTCTCCTGTCGATCCGCTTGGGCTCCGCGAGGTCGATCTTCAGCCTGGCGACATGGTCGTCGATCTTGACCAGTACATCATTGGGTCGCCTCCCAGTTCCACGACCCTTCACCTTCTTGCTGTAATACTCGGTGGTCGTAGCTGGCCCGGTCTCTGGCCCCATCCAATTGATCTGGGCGAGGGCGGGCGGAGCCGGCGGCAGGTACCTTTCGGCAGCTGCGTCGCCAGGCTCTCGCCGGCGGCACTTGAAGCACCACGCCAGTAGACCAACCAGCCAGAGGGCAGCTGCACTGGGGGCCAGTAGAGTGCGACAGATATGAGTAAGAAAGGCGAGCACCGCCAGGAAGGCCAAAAAGATGAACGTCCACGCCACGGCAGGCCACGCAGCCCCAAATACCGTCAAGCCCAGCTTCTCGAGGGCGTAGAAGAACCAGCCGCCGTCCTTGGTCAGCCAGCCCGTCTCAGCATGAGTTGAGAAGGCGCTCCCGAGGCTGTCCAGCTTCTCGTAGGCGACCCCGCCCATGCCGCTCAGGCGCCAGGCCCAGGTGCCCTCGCGCAGGGGCTTCCATCCCAGCGCCCAGACACCCCAGCCGCCCACCCAGGACTCCTCGCCACGCGGGTCGTCGGTGGGGTGGCTGCCGTTCTCGACTCCTCCGGCGGCATGGACGGGAGGCGGGGGCGGCGCTCCCGGCGGCCCGCTGTCGGGCGACGCCTGGGGGCTGCCTGCGGCCCCGCCCTCCTCCTCGTGCTCGCCGATCTCCACGCCGTACTCGGAGTCGTCGTAGTACGGCACGGTGTACCCGAACGGGACCTCGTGGGCCACTGCCGGGCGGCCCCATCCGGCGCGGGCAACAGCGGCGCTGAGCGGCCCGCGCCAGTCGTAGGCGGTCGCGCTGGCGGTCAGCGCGATCAGCCCGCGTGCCGGGCCCGCTAGCGCCGGGCGCCGGGCGGCCATGGCACGCACGCTTCCGGGCGCCGAGGGCGCCCAGACCTCCTGAGGTCGGCTCCAGGGCTTTGAGCCCCGAAGGCCTGAGCGGGAGAGAGGGAGAGAGAAGGGCAGGCAGAGGCAGGAGCAGGGAGAGAAGAAAACCCAAGCCGACTGGGGAGGGCGGGGTCCAACCGCTTAGGACAAACAACTAAAAGGAAGCATCAGATCAGAGATTCAGGGTCTGGAAGCCGGTGGAACTCCAATCGTGGACTGGCCATGGATATCACCACCGCCCTCGTAAGATAAGGAACCCTCCAGGGTCTGCAGCCTCCTGGGGCACGCTCCTCAAAGAACGCCCCCCCCCTAACTCGCCGAGGCCAAGTGGTCAAGGGCGTTCTCGAGAGAGGCGAAGCCCCCAGGCGCGGTGCCGTGCCCAAACCACGAACCCCCGATCTCGCGCACGGCATGCTCGTGCCCCGCCACGACACCATCATCATCATCATCATCATCATCATCATCATCATCATCATCATCATCATCATCATCATCATCATCATCGTCGTCATCATCATCATCGTCATCATCCTCTCATGCCCCGCCACGACACCATCATCATCATCATCATCATCATCATCATCATCATCAGCATCAGCATCAGCATCATCATCATCATCAGCATCATCATCAGCATCATCATCAGCATCATCATCAGCAGCATCATCATCATATCATCAGCACCCTCATCATCATCATCATCACATCACCATCATCATCATCACCACCACCACCATCATCATCATCATCATCATCATCCCCACCACCACCACCATCATCATCATCATCCCCATCACCATCACCACCACCACCACCATCACCACCATCATCATCATCATCATCATCATCATCATCATCATCATCATCATCATCATCATCATCATCATCATCATCATCATCGTCATCATCATCCTCATCAGCGTAGTAGCGCTTCCTTGCGGACGAAGCCTCGGACGAGAGAGGGGTGCCATGGGGGCCTGCGACGCCCCCGCGCGGTCCGACCCTTCGGGTCGAGAGCCCGACGCTCCGGGTTCGGTGGCCGGCCCCGCCGATCCCCCCGCGCTCGCGCCCGACGAGGGCGCGGTGGGGTGCACGTGAACGTGCCCCCCGGGCAGCCGCGGAGCCCGTGGCAGGAGCAGCGGAATCCACTGCCGACAGGCCCACCGCGGGCCCCGGGACGGCCGACGGCGCGGCCAGGCGGGCGGCCGCGCCGGCGGCCGACGGCTGGTCTGCAGGGCCTGAGGGAATGCGGTGTGCGCGTCCGCTCCGCCCTGCCAGCATCCGAGGCCCACGCGCTCCGGGGGCGCCCCCTGTGGGCCGAGGAGAGACCCCAAGAGCACAAGAAGGCGAGGGGAGTAGTATGAAGCATCCAGGCCGCCAAGATTGCCCAAGAGGCCTCCATGACGGCCCCAGATGGCCCAAAATGGCCTCGAGCCGGCCCAAAGGACCCCAAGACGGCCCAAGAGGGCTCCGATAGAGCCTCCAGGCCGGCCTTGGGCTCCGGGGAAACGGAGGAGGGGGGGTAGCTTGGAAGCCGCCCCCACCCCCCCTTGGCAGACCAATCTCAGCTGCGAAAAGGGAGGGGGGGATAACTTCTGAAGCACCACTCCTTGGAAGGGAAGCAGCGGCGAACCATTGGTCCAGGAAAAGGAGGGGGGGAGCAGCTTCCAAGCCCCCCCCCTTTAGCTGGGGCCCCCCCAGCAAAAAAATCCTGAAGCCCCCCCCCTTTCCAGGGGAGGGGGGGAGCTTGAAGCTGGGGCCCCCCTTTGAGTGAGATGTGCGCCACACGCTCGCTCGTGTACACTAGCATACGCACCTTCCCGAAGAAATGAAGCTCAAAGGCGGCAAATTGTCGATGGCGTCGGCCAGTTGGAATAAAATGGCAGCGTTGCTCGGGACACTTTCTAGATTTTGAAATCCGGGCACTCGGCAAGGCCAAATGATCTAATGAGTTGTCCACGAGCACATGAAAAATGTTACAACCAGCTTGCACATTAGAAGCCACTTAAGTGATGCAACTGCTCGAGGTGGCTGTCACGAACGTCGGCCTACCCGTCTCTGGTCGTTGCGCTCCGAACATCTTCAAAGTTCTGCAAACCGAACGCGCCCACGTCGCCACGTCACGGCCCCCAACTACAAGGGGCGCTCAACATAACAAACTAAAAACACGAGATCAGCATGAGACAACAACGCCTTCAGCGATTTCGAACACATCATAGATTCTGCAGAGACGTCGTCGGTTCAAACATTTGAAATGAAGCTAGCCCATTGGCTATCATCGTCGTTCGCCCCCTGCTCAGAGGTGTTCCTCGCCATGTCGTCGAATCGCAAGGTTTGGCAACCCCGTCGGTAACCGCTGGTGAGTTTCCAACTGAAATCTCTAGGCGGAAATCCCACGCAAGGTGTGGCACCCCTGGGAATGGCCATCTCTCCTGCACCTCGTTTTGCCTGAGCCTGAGCACGCACGTGCCACTCGCACACAGAAATGCGTCCACCGCCTCGCCGTCGTCGTGGGCTCCACCATCAAGGCCACGAGCTCAAGTCTGTCCCCGCTTCCGGAACTTGCCGCGAGGTGCCCTGCCTCAAGCCATGGGGGGCCACGCGCCGATCCCGTCACAACGTCGGCGTCTGACACGTCTTTGGGGGCACGCTGGCTAGCAGCGGGGGCCGTTTGCGGACCACGCGACCCGGAGGAGCCGACCCGCGACGACGAATCGGTCCCGCCGATGGGGTCGAGAGTTCCAGGGACCACGGCGTGAAAACATCGCGACGTCGGAGATCTGCATCAGACTCGGTCTGGGTGGGCTGGACGATATCAACATCCTCGCGCTTCGCAGCGTGATCCCGATTTTCAGCGCTGTCACAACGCTGCGCCAGCAAAAGATCACATAACTGAAATGAAACTTCGTGCATCGCGACAGCTAGACTGCACAAGCAATATACAACAACACGCACGTCAAGAGCTGGAACGTCACCTGCAGCGGTAACCGTCAATGCTGCAGCATCTCGCCACAATGCACTCGGATCGATCGGATTGAATCAGGCAGAACACCCTACCCCACCCGGCCATTGATTAAGTCGGCCCGTGCGCACTGGAACTCGGGAGGCTTAAGGGAGTTACTTGAAGGAGCCGACCCCGTGCTGCACGAGGGGCGTTCGTAACAGAGCTAACCCCAACTTGACGGGGGGGTCTGCAGGGACGGACGAAAGGGTCCAGCCCCGAGCTACATGCAGTGGGACCGAAGAGAAACTGTGAAGATTGAGGGCTGGGGGTGTCCATATGAACAAATGCATGTGTATAGTGGCCTGTCTTGCAGTGCTGGCAGCTCACGTGCTCTTACTGTTGCGAATGGTGGTGTTGTTGGCCCTGTTCGTGCTGATAGTGTCTCACGTGTTATGTTGTCTCTCTTTCTCTCGTTCTCTCTCTCTCTCTCTCTCTCTCTCTCGCTCTCTCTCTCTAAATGTTCTTCTATCTCTCTCTCTCTCTCTCTCGTTCTGCGCCTCGCCTGATTCCTTTCTCGTTGAAAACCGCTCTCTCTCCCTCTCTCTCCCTCTCTATCTCTCTATCACTCTCCCTGTCTCTTTCTCACTCCCTCCCCCTCTCTCTCTCTCTCTGTCTTTCTCTTGCTTTGTCTCTCTCTCTCTCTCTATATATATCTCTCTCTCTCTCTCTCTCGTTCTGCGCCTCGCCTGATTCCTTTCTCGTTGAAAACCGCTCTCTCTCCCTCTCTCTCCCTCTCTATCTCTCTATCACTCTCCCTGTCTCTTTCTCACTCCCTCCCCCTCTCTCTCTCTCTCTGTCTTTCTCTTGCTTTGTCTCTCTCTCTCTCTCTATATATATTTCTCCCTGTCTCTTTCTCTCTCTCTCTCTGTCTTTCTCTCTCTCTCTCTCTCTCGCTCTCCCTCCCTCTCTCTCTCTCTCTCTGCATCGCTCTCGCTCGCTCGCTCGCTCGCTCTCTCTCTTTCTCTCTCTCTCTCTCTCTATCTCTCTCTCGCTCGGTTTCTCTCTCTCTCTCTCTGTCTCCCTCTCGCTCTCTCTCTCTCTCTCCTCTGTCTCCCTCTCGCGCTCTCTCTCTCTCTCTCTCTATCCCTCTTCTCTCTCTCTCTCCTCTCTCCCTCTCTCTCGCGCTCCTCCCTCTCTCTCTCTGTCCCCTCTCCCTTTCTCTCTCTCTCTCTCTCTCTTCCCCTTTTTTTTCATTCCCTCTTTGTACATATATAGTGGCATCGCTCTCTCTCTCTCTCTGTTTATGTTTCCCTCTCTAACTGTCTCGTTCTTCTCTCTCTCTCTCTCCCTCTCTCTCTCTCTCTCTCTCTCTCCCTCTCTCTCTCTCTCCCTCTCTCACAAATATATATATATATATATATATATATATACATATACATATGTCGCTACAGATCAGAATGCGAATATGGTATACGCATACATAAACATACACGCATATACGTATATACGAAAATACATCAGTACATCCGCATGTAGTCATGTGCATACAAATATATGTAGGTCTGTGTGCACGTGTCATCAACATGCATGGACAGCTGCGCATACTCACATGTATTTTTACATAACTACGAGTGAGCACACACGTGTACATATACGTAGCTTGTACATGGCCATGCACATTACACGTTCATATAGACATGTAAATATACAGATACACATATATACGTGTGTGCATGTTATTTTGGATTAACAGATACATGCACACATGTACATATACATGTAAATGCAATTACACTTGCAGATATCTGCAAATGTGCAGATGCACACATATTACAATTAACATGCACAGACACATAAGCATAAACATGTATGTACACATGTGCATATACATGTACAGCACACTGTATACCTACACCAATACACACACTGATATACATACACATGTACGTATGTGTAAAACTACATATACGTTGACATGTACGTATGAATATGGATACATGAGCATGTACATACGCATGCACATACACATGTATCTACGCATGTAGCTACACACATACATCACATATACCTAATCAACTCCATGTACAAAAAATGAATAACTAAATAAATATATACATGTATTCAAATACTTGTACACGTAAAAAAAGACCCTAGACATGTGCCGTATACACATTCGTATACATATGCACCGGACCCACACATGTATGTATACACGAATACATATACATATAATTATACACATACATATACGTATACGTGTATATACACATGTACATATACATGTACATATACGCGTAAATGCACATCTGTATGTGAACATACACATACACACGTAAATTCATGGATCTATACATACGCATTGACAAGTACATATACACATACATACATATACATATGTACACATGAATATATGTGCATACATATATACACATATACATACACATGTACCTATACATATACATATACATAAACATATACATGTACATGTACATGTACAAACACATACTCATAATCATAACAAAATTCAAATATAACTGTACATACATGTGAACATATCTACACAGTCGAACATGTACCTTTCACGGGCATATACAAACACAGACACGCATACAACTCTAGATGCCTATGCATGTGCATGAATACGTGCGCACGGCTATACACATTTACAAATATGCACGAACTGACGCATCAACATGACCATAGTATTGCACATGTCGGTATACATGTATGTAGAAGCATGTGATCCACACCCCCTTGAACACATACGTACACGTTTACCTATAACGGTATGCAAACGTACGTGTGCAGATTCTGCACGGTAGGTGTATATGGCAAACTGCTTTCTGAAATGCGACCCGCGGCTGGACACATTTCACTCACACTGGAAACCTTGAATAATACTTTCGGGATGCTTCATAAGGTCGGGCGAAGCACGCGCACACACACACACACACACACACACACACACACACACACACACACACGCACGCGCGCACAAGCACGCGCGCACGCACGCACGCACGCACAGCACACGCACACACACACACGCACGCACGCACGCACGCAACACACACACACACACACACACACACCCCACACACACACACACACACACACACACGCACGCACACACACACACACACACACACACACACACACACACACACACACACACACGCAGGCACGTACACCCTCGCACGCCCACATTCAGCCAAAAACCAATGTGTGCCCATGTTTGTTGTTCTGCGCGACGCGTTGCCGCTCGCCGCCCCCGCCGCGCCGTCGCGGGCGTCTCCCGAAGGCGGGGGTCGGCCACAACGACAGCCGATCCGACTAACAGATGCCCCGGGGATTCCAGGGACCTCTGTCCGCGGCATTCCTTGGACACTGGCCCCCGGCACGCCAGGAACACCTGCCCCTTTCATTATGGAAACATGCCGGGGGCACCTGCGGCACGCCGGCCGCCACCGCCGCGGCGGCATCTGCGGGCGGGGGCGCCGTCGCGGGGCTGGCGGGCCCGGGGCCCCCGCCAGACGGACGCAAGCGCTTGAACGGCATGTCTGAATGCTTGCGCGTTACAAACAGGCCAGCAACTGACACGCGAGTGCTTGGATTTTCGGTGGGTTCGCTCGTTGGTCGCGAGCGTTAACCGCAGACGCTGATCACGGGCGCGGGTCGCGGACGAGGTCGACGAACGCAGATGACGGCATGGGTCGCAAGGGTGGGTCGCGGGCGTGGGCCGCGAGCTTGCGCGATCACGATCGCGGGCCGCGCGTAATTATGCGTCGCGGACGCGGGTCGCGAGCTTGGTTCGAAGGCTCGGTCGCGGGCACCCCTTGCAAGCGCGGGCCCCAAGGGCAAGTCGCCAGCCGAGGACGTCCATGACAGACGCAGAACGCGACCCCCCGATCGCAACTTGCACGAAGTTGGTCGTTTCGGGCCCCAGCACACCACCCCGCGATCCCAAGCGCCTCTGGCGCGCGCACCCAGGTAGCCCTTGCAAGCCCCCAAGCGACCCCAGGCGCTCTCCAAAGCATGCGCACCCGGAATGCCCTGGACCGGGATCCCAGGGACGGTCGTGGCATCCGCGCCCTTCTAAAGGGCGACGGCGCCGGGGGCCCTGCGCGCCGGGCCCCCGCCACTCCCAGCCCCCCACCCCACCCCACCCGCCCGCGCGCGATGGGAGCGAGACGCCATTTAAGAAGGGGGAGATAAGACCCAAAGGTGAGAAGGAGGACACCGGGCCCCCCCTGGCGCTGCGCGCGTCAGAGACCCATGCACCCCCTCGCCTCTTTACTTCTGCATTTGTTTACGACGCCGTCGCCGCCGCTCGCAGGGGCCGAGAAGCGCGGCCCCGACGCCCTGCCCATCCTTCGCAAGGCCCACCGCCGTCGAGGCCCCCCCCCCGCTCTGGACCCCCACCCCCGCCCGCGGCGGAAGGACGGGGGCCCCGCAGATACGGGGGCCTCCCTGGCGAAGAGGGGCCCACCAGAGAGCGGGGACTCAAGACGATCCCGGAGGCACTCCGCGCAGCCGCTCGGAATCCCCCCCCCGGAGAGCGCCGCTGCCGAGCCCCGCCCGGGACGCGCCCCGCGGAAAGCGGTCGACGGCTTCAGAGCAAGGAGGTGTTCCGAGCAGCCGCTGGAGCCGCCGCCGCGGCTCGAGGCGCCGCGGCGGGGGCGCGGCCACCTGGGCCATCTCGCGGGCGGCCGCCCCCCCAGCTCGCGCCCCCTTTCCTCGACTTGCCAAATCTAATTGAGGTTTTTGGGTTTTTTTTCTTTGGCCCACCTCTAAGTTTAGGTGCCCTCTCGGAGGGCGCCTCAAACGATGTAGGGGCCATGGTACGCCGAGGGGTGCAATCAGCAGGATGTATCATCATCGTGTCTGCGCTCTCATCGCATTCCATATTCATCACCCCTCCTCATCATCGTTTCAACGCTCAACGCTCTCATTGTTTCTCATCCTCCTCCTTCTCCTCCTCCTCCTCCTCCTCCTCCTCCTTTCTCCTCCTCCCCCTCCTCACCCAGTGCGGTGATGGTGATGACGGGTCCAACAGCGATGATGATGTGATGTGACACATTGATGGTATTGGCAGCGAGTGCGATGATGTTTTTTCCTGTGCTACCCCAAACCCCTGACTGACGCAGAAGCGTCCACTTGCAGAATCCTACGAAGGAAGCCTTGCGCTGTGAATTTGTGTTTGTGGCCATCAAAGGCAGCCAGCTGGCCAGACC
>CAUYUJ010015839.1:0-12500 GCA_963575745.1 Prorocentrum cordatum
CGGAGGAGGAGGAGGAGGAGGAGGAGGAGGAGGAGTAGGAGTAGGAGTAGGAGTAGGAGTAGGAGTAGGAGGAGGAGGAGGAGGAGGAGGAGGAGGAGGAGGAGGACGGCCGAGGCGGCGACCACGAGGGTGCCGCCCACGCCTGCGTCGCCGCTGGGCATGGACGAGGTCGAGAGCTCCTGCTTGCGGGCACGCAAGTCGCCGTCACGCGAGCGGAAGAGGAGAGCCGCGCTGGCAAGGCGCTGCAGTGCACCAAGAGCATTCCCCGTTCCCCCTCCCTCCTCCTCCCTCCACCTCCTCCGCTCGATGATTCCCCATTCCTCTGCATCTTTCCCATCCCCCTGCTGCTGATGGCTCTGCTGCTCGTCTTTCTCCTCCTCCGGATGCTGGGGTCGGCGGGCCACATGCAGTGCTCAAACAACTTCCCACTCCACCCCTCCCTCCAGCCCGTGGCGTTGATGAGGAGGAGGACAGGAAGAGGCAGAACACGAGGCCGCCGAAGCGCGCTGGGCCTCTCAGGCGGGGCCCTCGACCCCGGAGAGGCCGGCGAGTCTTCCCAGCGAGCTCGGGTGTTGCATGTCCGCAACGCGCCCACGATAAAACAAGAAACGAGGTTCCCAATGCACCCGCCGCGCGAGGTTTCGGCGCTGCACGCGGTACCCCCGAGGTTCCCCGGGGCCTTCGTCAGGGTTGAAGTCGTGGAGGCCACCAGATGCTGCTGGCGGCTCCTGCTGTTCGGTACGCTCGTGTCGCAGGGGGCTTCGAGCTAAGTGCAGCTGTAGTTTTTGGAAAAGCTCGGCTCCCCACACTTAGAATGATGATTGCGAGAGGTACCGACTCGAGTCGACCACACTGGAGTACATCCAGATCGTCGGTCATCACCCATTTTGGGCAGTAACGCGTCATATTCAAACACCACAGCCCCCACAGACGCGGATAGTAGTGATACGCTTTCCTGAGTCTGTCAATTCTGTTCTACCAAGACAGCCGCCCGCTGATGGCAAGGTTTGTCTATCCAGACGTAATGGCAAGCCAATGCAGAAGCCCGCCGTGGGCAAGTTTGACACGTGTTTGTCCCAACCATTCTGTGGTGTTGGGTCCTCGCTTTGAAGAGACAGTCCCCGCGCCCACTCCTCTCCTCTCCTCTCCTCTCCTCTCCTCTCCTCTCCTCTCCTCTCCTCTCCTCCTCCCGCTCCTCCCTCCTCCCACCCTTGCCTCTGCACTCCGCATGTCAGCCAGTTCGGCACTCCCGTCACCCCCCTCACTTCATCGGGAGGCGGCCAGGAAGGGGGCGTCCAAGAGGGGGGGCGGCGCAAATCATGCCTGCCGGCATGTGCGCGGCCCACGGGGGGGCTAGGAACGCATTGAAATAAAAAGAACCGCCATGAAATCTGGGAAGATTTCATGGCCCCCGCCACGATATCCCCCCCAATCATCACACCCCTCTTGTCCGTTCCCGACTTTTGCACACCCCTCACACGCTTCGTGGCCTCTTAGGGAGCTCCACCGAAGACCGCCGTGAGCAAGTTTGACGCGTTTGTTGTTGTCGTTGATGTTGTTGTTGTCGTCGTCGTTGTGGTTGTGGTTGTGGTTATGGTTGGTGTTGTTGTTGTCGTCGTCGTCGTCGTCGTCGTCGTCGTCGTCGTCGTTGTTGTTGTTGTTGTTGTTGTTGTTGTTGTTGTTGTTGTTGTTGTTGTTGTTGTTGTTGTTTCCCCCCCTGGGCCAGCACCAGCGCCACCGCTGGGCCTCGCGGCGACGGGCCCTGGGCTCCCCCCCCCTTCCTCCTCTTCCTCCTCTTCTTCCTCCCCTTCCTCCTCCTCCTCCTCTTCTTCTTCCTCCTCCTCCTCCTCCTCCTCCTCCTCCTCCTCCGCCCTCCCCCCCTCGCCCTCCTCCTTCTGACCCTTCCTTCTCGCCGCTGCTCTCCCGCCCTCTCCCCCTCCCTCCCTCGTGCTCCCGCTCCTCGTGCTCCTCGGCCTGGGCTCCCGCTCTGGGCCGGACGGGCTGGGGCCTCCCCTGCCCCGACTGGGATCCTTGGCCGTGGCGTGTATGTCGAAAACCTCATGGAGAAGGACGGCATCGAAGGGACCCAGGGGCACACGAAGAAACACACGCACACATCCCAGCATTCCCCATCTTTTCCCACACTTGCTGGATGTTCGTCTTCCCCCCCCACACTGCCCATAGTTTCCCATAACTCCAGGGGAATCGACAATCCACTGTGTCTGTGTGCTTTCCCTCCTGAAGCATAAGCGCAACGACATGCCTTCGCACCGAACCGACTGACGTGTGTGCGGCCCGAAACGGACCTGACTGCGCGGGCCGCCCTCGTTCCGATGTCGTTGCCAAGCTGGCATGCCTCATGGAAACAACGCTTGCCAGCGTGGACCCCCGACCGGTGAGCTGTTGCTCTCTGGATGTGCAGCCCATGCGGGGCAATACGGGTCGTTCAGCCCCTGTGATGCAGCCTGTGTGCTGCACAGTGTGTGATGCAGACGCGTGCGCTGCAGGCCGTGGTGCAAGCGGTGTGGCTTGCGAGCTATCTGGACCCGACCGGCGCGAGGACACGTGGGCGGCACGCTCTCCACATGCGGAGCGCACAGCAGTTGTACGCATGCCAAGGATGAAGGGGCCCTAGGACACACAAACAAAATACACACAAATGAAACTATTCAACTACTCCTCATGTTTTCCAGTATTGTTTGGGTTTTTTGTCTTCCTCCCACCTCCCATAGTTCCCCATCTTTTCCTGGAGGTCGACGATTCATTGTGTCTGCGTGTCTCTTTCCCTTCTGGAATCACAGCTGTGCGCCTGCCAGGGACCAGCTCGCCAGGAGGAGGGCTCCCCGCCACAGGGGTGGCCGGAGGACCTCCCCGGGGCTCTCCGAGGCACGCGACCAGGGCCCCCGCCAACGTGCTCGGCACACACTGGCCCACACCCTGGGACGGAGCCCTCCCCCCGCCCTGGGTTTAGAAGTCGGGCCTGTCCCTCTACAGGAGGAGTATCAAAAAATAGGCAAAACATAGAACGGGAACTACTTTTGGGTATTTTTCGAACACTTTTGGGGTATTTGTTTGACCATTGTTTATTCTTCGTCGAAAATCCTCCTGCAGGGGGACACGCCCGACTTAACCCTGGGTCCAGGGGCCCCTGAACGAGGGCTTCCTCTGGCAGGCCAAAACGCTGGCGAGCCCGAGGAACCTGCCGCCGTGGGTCGGGGCGTTCTCCAGGACGTCGCTCCCTCCGGGTGGACTCGGCACGCTCCTGGCTCGCAGGCGTCCTGGCTTGTGGGCGTTTTTTGCCTCGGCGCTCCGACATTTGGCGGAAGGGGGGGGGGAGGGGAGGGGTCTGGCTCCGGACCTAGGCTCGGCGCGACCGTTTGCGACAGTGCGTCCTGTGGGGGAGGGACCCCGCCTGCTCGAAGCAGGCGCCAAAAAACAGCCGAGGTCCACTCCATGGAGGGGGGAGAGGGGGAGCTTGGGGGCCCGCGCCGATCTGCAAAAGAATGAATAAAAACACGCTCACTACAGGGCCCTGACGGGTTAGCTGTTTCTTCGTCTGGAGGGGGCTCCCGCGCTGTGCCCCCAGGTCTCTCTCTTGGCGCGCCAGAGGCCCTCCTCTCCCAGGCCCACAGCAGCGCTCCTGCAGGCAGGATCCGCCTCCAGAAGCAGGGCAGAACGAAAGATGAAGCAACGGTTTGGCCCTCCTCCGCTGGTGCCCCCCCTCCCTCTCCCTATCGCCTAGAAATAACAAACGGCATAAACATAAACTGTTGGCGCTCCGCGCGGTTTTTGGGGGATCTGCGCCGCACCCCCCGCCCTGGCGCGCAGAGCTCGCCAGGGACGGCCCGGAGGCGCCGCCAGGGGGCCCCAGCGCAGACTCAAGAAATCCGCGCGGAGCGTCGTGCCGACTTTGCTCAGTGCGGGGGGCTCGGGTGCCTATGAGCCCAGCTTCGATATGAGGGGGACAAACGGTGACATAAACATAAAAACTCGGAGGTCCGCGCGGATTTCTCGGATCGGCGCTGAACCCCCTCCCTGGCGCGCGGAGCGCGCCAGGGGCGGCGCCGGGGGGCCCCAGCGCCGATCTGAGAAATCTGCGCGGACCTTCGAGTTTTACTTTTATGCCACTTTTTGTTCCCCTAGACACGGAGCTTGCGTCGTGGGTTGTTTCCCATCGAGCCTGGAGCCCGACATGGAGCTCCAAAGGCCCATTGCCCAGAATACCGTGCTGGCCAACGTTTTCGTCCTGGGGGCGCCTGCCTCTCCCTCGCCCCGCCCGGGCAGCCCTCAGAGACCTCCGAGCACCTGCGCGCTCCCGGAACCTCCCGAAGCAGCTCTGGAAGCCTCGCTCGGTCCTGCCCTTCCCCTGCCGCGCTCCTCCCCTCCTCTCCTACAGTCGGGACGTTCACCTAAGGAACCCTAAAGAAGGAACGAGGCCCGTCTTCCCATCAGTTAAACTTCGATCCCCCATGGAAAACCAAAGGAAAGCCAAAGGCAAGCTGTGAAACAACCAAGGAACACGGAGCCCCTCCCCAACGAAAAGTCTTCGGCGCCCCGACTGTGTCCTCTGCGCTCCTCTCCCCTCCACCTCGCCCGGCTCGTCGCCGCGGAGGAGGCGAGGCCCTGCACGACTGCCGCGGGCGCCAGGCGCATCGCAGCGACGGGGCCCGCAGAGCAGCGACCGCGGCGAGGCGCAGTCCGCCGGAGAGCAGCCCGAGGCCGAGGAGCCGCTGGGAGCCCTGGACGCACCCCAACACCGAGGGGGCCCAGGGGCACACACACACACACAGGTATGCACAAGTCCCAGGATGCCCCACATTGTCCCATATTTTTTTTGGGGGGGGATTTTCGTCTTCTCCCCCGCTTCCCACGTTTTCCCGTATTCTCGGGGGAATCGACGATCCACTGTGTCCGTGCGCTTTTTTGTCTCCCCCTGAAGCATGGATTCGAGATCCGTGTATTCGGCGCGTCGGCGCCAGATCCACGGACTGGGGTTCATGACACCAACGCCGCCGAATTTGGCGACGGAGCTCATCCACGCGCCCGAATCCAGACGAAACCGTCGAGAGACCTCGAACACCCCCCTCGCCGTGATGCTCCTCTTTCGGCGACTCCACGAGGGTGTGGATTGCAAAGGGTTTGGTTTGCAAACCGCGCCTGGGGGGGCGGGCGAGGACCTCGACAGAGATCTCTGCCGCGCCCCGACGGGGGCTCACCAAACGCTTGACACAACGTGGCGAGCCCCTGGGCCCGAACGGCGCCGATCGACACCCAGGCGTACAGTAGGAGCTCGACCACAAGAAACCTTCCACAAGAAACCCAATTCTGAGACCCCAGGACTTCCATTGATTTCTGGTAATTATGGGTACCCTGGAGGCAAGCGGGGTGCTTCTTGGCATGGGTCTCCACTGTAACCACGTTTTTCCGTCGGCGGCGAGGCGGAGGAGATCCGCACCAGCGTCGGGCTAATTAATCGGGGGCACCGATTGGCAAATTGTCCGGCGTGGAAGCGAACGAGAGGAAGGGGAGAGCGGCCGCGCGGGGGGAGGAGGGGGTAAGCGCTCAGAAGCGGCAGAACTCCCCGGTGAGCGGGCCGGAGCGGCCAGCTGGCAGCGAGGTTGCAGTCGCAGCGGGGTAACCACACGCAGTCCCCAACTCTTGGACGCCCCCAGCGTCCCTAGAGGCCCCCCAGATGGGGTCGGAGTAGATGGGGTCGGAGGATCGCGCCGCATCGCCGGTGCATCGGCGATGCATCGGCGATGCATTGGTGATGCACCGGCGATGCCTCGTCGACGTCGCCGACGCATCGGCGACGTTGGCATGAAGCACATCGGGTTCCACATTGAGCCGCATCGCCGATGGATCGGCGGCGCGGCGCGATCCTCCGACCCCATCAAATTACTCTCGCGGGCGCGCAAACATGGATTAGGTATCCATGGATCTGGCGCGCAAAATGCGGCTGGTGTCGCCTCGCTCAGCGGCGGAGACCCGCGATTCCCCATGGAAGCGGGGCCCGTCGCCAATCCACGCCCCCTTGATCCATGTTTGCGATCGCCTGATACTCCGACCCCATCTGGGACGCCCCCGTTCCTCTCGGGAGCGGCCAAGAGGGGGGCGTCCAAGAGGGGGGGGTGCAAATCATGACCGGCGATATGTGCGCGGCCCAGCGGCGCGGCCCAGCGGGGGGCCAGGACGTCATGAAACAAGAAGCGGCGCCCTGAAATCTGGGAAACATCATGGCCCCCGCCATGATATCCCCCCCCCCTGGTCGTCACCCCCCTCTCTTTGCCGCCCCCGACCCTCCCTCGCCCCCTCCCGTCCCGCCCTCGGCCGGGCCCGATGTGCCAGGCGAAAGAGGGGGGATCCTGCTGCGCGCACTCCAGGGCCCGCAGCGAGGGCGCAGCGGAGCGGGCGCTGGGCAGGTCCGAGGGGAGGTCCAGGGACAGCAGGGCCAAGCACCTGCGGGGGAGAGGGGAGGGGGAAAAGGAGTCCCTCTTCCTCCTCCTCCCTCTCCCCCCGTCCCCCTCCCACCTCTCCACTCTCCTCCTCCTCCTCCTCCTCCTCCTCCTCCTCGTTCCTTGTCTCCCTCCTCCTCCTCCTCCTCTCCGAAACCAGGATGGTCGTATTGGAGGTGTTGTTGGAAGAGTTGCGCTGCCATGAGATCCTTGAAAGGCCTCGGGAACTTTATGACGAGGGAGGAAGGGAAGGAAGGATGAGGATTATCATAGTGATGGGGCCGAACGATGCTGTCCCTGGGTGCGTGTCTGGAGTAGGGTGACAATACGAATTGTCGTTATGGTTTATCTCCCCCGCCCCGCGACCCACACAGTGACCTATCCCGCGACCACAATCACGGTATTACAAGACCAACAGAAAGGACCTGGGGCGGGCTAGCTGTGTCACAGACATCGGCACCCGCGGCTGGCTTCTGCACTTGCGCTTTGGAGCCTCGCAAACTGCATGCGACCTCCCTCAATCTTATCTGCAATTGCGGGGGCTATGGCATTCGCCTCCATGCGTGCAAGTATTCGATGGTTTGGGTTCTCACCTGTTTGGGTTCCCGACCACCCAAAACGGCCCAAGACACCTCCAATGTAACGCGAAAACATCCCGTGAGGGCCCCAACGAGGGCCCCAAGTCGGCCCCAGAGGAACCCAACATTGCCCAAGCGCTTCCCAATATGGGAGGCCTAGACATTGGCACCAACACCAACACAGGGGGTTGCCTCCGCAGGGGGAAGATGATCCTCGATTTCGGTGATGGTGGTAATAGTTCGGTCACCTTGGAAGCCAGAATATTATCACCATCACCGAGATCGGGATCTTCTTCCCTCGGTGGAGACACACCGCCGATATTGGTTTTGGTGTCAACCTCTAGGCCTGCGACAACAGTGCCCCGAGACGACCCTAAAACGCTCGAAGAGGGCACCGAGATGGCCCAGAGGGGCCCCCAATACGGCCTCCGAATGCGCCAGACGGGCCAAGGGCCCCTGTAAGGCGGCCAAAGAGGCCCCAAGAGGCCCCCAAAGAGGCCCCCAAAGAGGCCCCCAAAGAGGCCCCCCCCTGGAAGCTCCCAGAAGGCTCTAAGAGAGCCCCCAAGAGGTCTTCACCTCATTGTCTTCATGTTCTAGGCCTTCCTCCTCCTCCTCCTCCTCCTCCATACAGAGCGGGCGACATTGAGGTCTACTTCACGGGCCGCCTTACTTCAGACTCAGACCGCTCGCGTGACTGCAGTGGGGCATGAACTCGACCTCCCCCCTACCGCGCGGACGAGGACGAGGTCGAATCAACGACTCGTCCGAGCTCAGGCCAGCCGTTGGAATTGCGTTGTGTTTGCAATCAGTCGCCTCCCTGCTGCGCTGTAGCACAGGCACGGTGGCGAGGCCTGTCACAGACAGCTGGATATCTTTTCGCACGCATGTAAACCATCTAGAGTTCGGAGCCCATTCTTCTCGCGTCGACGTCCTGTCGTGGGCCGTCGTCGTGTCGTCGTGGCCCGCCCTGAGAATCTGTTGCTCTGCTGTAGTCGTGTCGTGGCCCGCTCCGATGCGCCCCAATCAGTTCCGCCCCAGCCGCAGAGCCGTTGATTTTGTTGGCGTCGTCGTAGGGTCGCGGCCCCTCCCCGCACCCCACCAGTGCCTTTCCCACGCCCCAGCCCAGCCATCGCCTCATTTGGCATGCCCCCCCCCCCCCCCAGCCCTCCTCCTCCTCCTCCTCCTCCTCCTCCTCCTCCTCAGTGTCGGTGTGGGGTGTTGTGTCTGAGTTGTAGCGGTTTCCACGGCGAGGCGCCTGCCATCGCCCCCAAGCAAGAACGCTGCCAGCAGAGAGCTACTGGCCGCGAGGATCTCTGACAAGACTGGGGAGAACCTGCAGGTCCTTGCCCAAAACATGGTTCGATTCAGCTCATCCCCCCTCGTTCTTTCCTCCTCCGTCCTCCCTGGTCCCTCCTCTCTCGTCCGTCGCCCTTCTCTCCTCCTCGCCCGGCGAGCTGCCGCAATCCGCCCCTCCTTCCCTCCCTTTCACCTCCCTCACCTGTGCCCACAACACCTCACAGTATGAACCTCTGCACTAAGCTCGACCTCTGGTACTGTCGGGTCTGTTCTCTCGCCAGCAAGCGGACCAATTAATTGTCTTCCCTGTGCAAGTGGAACGCCACACCTACAGGGGTTAAGCATTTGAGGCGACCCCACCGCGGTCTCTCGCTCAATGTCCTGAGCAAGGCCGAGGAGGAGGAGGCCCGACAGGGGCATGCGAGGAACACCTCCTCCCAGGTGTGTAAGGCGTTTGTGCCACCTCGTGACTGGACATTCTCGTTGTCACAGTCTCCGTGACTTGCCCCTCCTCCCCCCCGCTTCCTTCTCCTCCCCCTCCCGCCTCTGGAGGAGTCTCCAGAGTGCCCCCGAGGCCGCGAAGCCTGCCGAGGCCCAAGCCAAGGCCAAAGTGTCCCAAACCGGCGGTGGACAAACCTTCCCTTTAGTACACGTCGGTCGGAAGAAGTATGTAAAAACATGAAGTAGGAAGGCGGATTCAGTTGATTGGGTCCAGGCCCCCCCAGGAAATAACAAAACACAGCAAAAGCGTGTCGATTCTTGAACTAGGAAGGCGCTTGAAGTAGATTGGGATTTGGGAATCCAAAAATACCTACTTTCAACGAGCGGCGTGTAAACCACTCTTTAGTGAAAACGGCCTGGGACCGAAACCGACGGACCTGGACCTTCAAAAATGACGGCCGCGACGCCCTCCCGCAAACCGAAAACAGCCGATTCGCTAATCGACGTGTCAGGGTAGGAGGGCTGTCCACCCCCGACAAAACCTCCACCCTCGATCCTCCTCCCTCCCCTGGGCCACTCGTCTTCGCGCATCGCACCCCGCTGTCATCGTCGCACCTTCGCGATGCCACCTCGGAGAAAGACTGCTCCCTGCCCGAGGCCGCGACGCGCGACCACCGCCGCGCCCCCGGGAGTGTCACCCAGGTGAGCGTTTTCCTCTTCGGCGTTCCGACATTGGGCGGAAAGCGGGGGGGGGGGGAGGGAGGGGTCTCGCTCCGGAACTCTGCTCAGCGCGCTTGTTTGCAACAGTGCGTCCTGTGGGGGAGGGGCTCCACCTGCTCGAAACAGGCGCCAGAAAATCGGCCAACATCTACTCCACAGGGGCGGGGAGGGGGGGTGCGAGGGGCCCGCGCCGACCGGCAAAACAAGGAACAAGACAACGATCACCAGGCTCTCCCCTGTCTCGCGACGCCCCTCCCAACCCTTCCCTTCACTCCCCTGGAGGTCTGGGGCCCGCCGGCCGCGCGAGCCGCCCCCGCGAGTTCCCGAGGGCCCCCCAACGAAGTCCCAGTGCGGGCGGGGTGCGCCACCCTGCGCCGCGCCAGCTATCCCCCTCCTCCTCCTCCTCCTCCTCCTCCTGTTCTTCTTCTTCTTCTTATTATTATTATTCTTCCTCTTCTTCGTCCTCTTCTTCTTCCTCTTGTTCCTCTTCTTCTTCCTCTTCTTCTTCCTCTTCTTCTTCCTCTTCTTCTTCCTCCTCCTCCTCCTCCTCCTCCTCCTCCTCCCCCTCCTCCTCCTCCTCCTCCCCTCCTCCCTCCTCCTCCTCCTCCTCCCCCTCCTCCTCCTCCTCCTCCTCCTCCTCCTCCTCTTCCTCCTCAGATCGGAGCACCGACGCTGGACCGGGCGGCGGTCGCTTTCGGGGCCAGGGGCCAGGAGGAGGGAAGGGAGGCGCCAGGCCAACGGGAGCTAGGGAAACTGGGAGGAGAACGAGGGAGACAACGAGGAGGAAGAGGACGAGGCGCACGAGAGGCATGAGGAACAACGTCGAGGAGGAGGAGGAGGAGGAGGAGGAGGAGGACGAGTAAGAAAATAAGGAGGATAAAATAAGAGAAAGAGGAGGACGAGGGGGCTGACGAGGATAATTGGGACAAGATGGGGGGCAGAGGGGGGAGGCTCTCACGAAACCTCTGGGCGTAGGTGGTCTAACAAAATTTGTCCTTCCTCTTCCAAAGCCCTCTGGCCCTTCGGAGGTTTTGTTCGGGCCCAGTCGCAAGGAATTAGAGCTCCCACGATGGCCCCAGATCCACGAAGGCCGCCGATGCTCCAAGATGGCCTCCAAAAGTGCTCGAGATGGCCAAGGATAATTAGTTCAAATTGGCCTCCATCGTGCCTCCACATGGCTTCGACAGGAAATCACAAGATGGTTGCAAATGCTCTCGGAATCCCCCACATACCTCCCCCAAAGGCCCACATCCTTCTAAACGTAGGGAGACTGAATGATTTGTACGTTCTCGCCTTGTCGCTTCCGAGGCCTCAACATGGCCAAACATTTACCAAAGAGAGCCTCGAGAGGGGCCCAAGAGGCCCCCAAGACTGCCCGAAGTGCGTTCCAAGATGTGCTTATGAGCGTTCTCAGGGGCGAGGCGAATCGGAGACATCTCTGTTTGGATCGACGCCTTCGGCCAGGCCATAGTTCAGGACGATCGACTTTGGTACAGAAACAATGGGTACACAGTCTAACAGCAATTCTTGTTCATTCTGAACAGGGTTTGTTGTCGGCGTTCCCGCGGTCGTTGTCCATTCAAGACAGAAGGCCGCGCACCCAACAACGGCCGCTGTTGGCTTTGGATAGCATTTGTTGTTGGGCATCGTACTCTGTTGTTCCGTGCCCATTTCGGGCATCCCAAAAATCGCGCAGCTTTTGACAACTGGGTGCCCGGCCCCGCGCACGCGACGCGGCGGAGCGAGGCACATGACGGTCTTGCCGAGGCCCATGTCGTCTGGCAGCGGGGCGACAGTGCGTCGGAGGCGGAGGGCGCGCACCGGAGGTAACCACTGTTGACGAACAGTCAACACACACCCATACCCATGTGTGGGGTCGGCGAGAGGAGGACTGGCTATGCGTATGGGTGCGGGTTGTCGGACCCCGTGGAAGGCCCCCGCTCGAGCGGGGACCCCCATCCGACAACACCCACGCATAGCCCCCTCCACTCCCCTTCTGGGTATGGGTGTGTGTTGTTCGAGTTGGTCAACGGCGTTCGGACTGCTCCGCTCATGATGTGACCTCGGCCCAAGACATAATCACACGACTTCAGGCCTCGTTGCAACGCAACCCCATTCGTCATACACACAGAGACACAGGAGACACAGAGACACACATACACAGAGACACACATACACACAGGCACACAGACACACGCACACACACACACACACACACACACGCACGCACACACACACACATACACACACACGCACACGCACACGCACACGAACACGCACACGCACTCGCAAACGCACACGCACACGCACACGCACACGCACACGCACACGCACGCACACACGCACACGCACACGCACACGCGCACACGCACACGCACACGACACGCACACGCACACGCAACGCAACACGACCACGCACACGCACACGCCACGCACGCACGCGCACGCGCACACGCGCACACGCACGCACACGCGCACGCGCACGCGCACGCACACGCACACCGCACACGCGCGCCCGCACACGCACGGCACACGCACACGCACGCACACGCACGCACACGCACACGCACACGCACACCACACCCCACCACCCACCCCCACCCCCACCCCCACCCCCACCCCACCCCCACACACGCACACACACACACACACGCACACACAACACACACACACAACACACACAACACACACACACACACAACACACAACACACACAACACACAACACACAACACACAACACACAACGCCCACACAACACACACACACAACACACACACACACCACGCGCGACGCGCAACGATTTCTTTCACCACACAAAGAGGGCCCCCGGCCTCCAAGGGGACGGGCGCATGCAGCCAAACCTCGAGGAGTCAATGAAACTTTGTGCAGCGGGGCCTCGATGGCTCATGCCTCGAGGCGCTCGCTGCAGCAGTGCAGTCTCGCCAACAGTTGGTCCGCCACCGTGCCACTGGGCACGGAGTGGGAAGATCGCTCCAAGACGGCCCAAGA